>VYZR01019191.1:40099-55489 GCA_013400675.1 Oxylabes madagascariensis | reverse complement strand
TATAGTGTACAGAGCTATGGGGTGGGGCTGAGTGTTGTGGCAAAGCCTCCTCCACCCCTCCCAAATCCCCATTGAAACAAGGTGGCCTCCAGTGCCTCAGGTTAGCTGGAGTCTGTCTTGGTCACTACACCGAAATTGGCCGTGATTTTATAAAAGGACAGGAGGAAAATAGTAAAACGAGTTCTTACACAGATGTTTCATTGTGGGGTAGATACCCTTTTTCACCTCCTTTCAGTGCAAGTAATTTCACAGGACTTGATCCTGACCTCCTTAAATCAACAACCACTCCTCTGACTTTGGAAGATTTATGCCAGCATTTGAGATCAGGATCAGATCTCAGCACTCCATTTTCTTTTATTTTTTTCCTGCAGGTTTAAAAAAAAAAAAAATTAAAAAAATTGCAGCTCTTTCTGCTCACTCCAGAGCAAGAGTGGCGGGAGGGTTTTGCTTAAGGAACAATGCATCTTTCTCTGTACACTATACAGAATTCCCATCTTGTGCATTAGAATAGATGTTGAAACAGTTCTAATTAACATTTTTAATTTGCATTTTAATTGCCTGCCGGGGTGTGAAATGACATGCCAAGGTAAAGGAGCATTTTCTTTAGTTCGCAGGGGTTTGCACAGGCCTAGTGAGGCTGAAGCACCCTGGCCACTGGTCATTTTACAGCATTTCCCACAGCTAAGGGAGGGCCCGATCCAAATCACAATCACTAGAGCTGAAAGGATTCACATGGATGTTTGTTTGCTTGTTTATTGTTAATGAATGGGACTCCCATAATTATTTTCTGTCTGAAGATACACATCAGACCTTGATTTTAAAATTGCCAGTTGCAAATATTCAGTGCAATCACTCAAAGGTTGTTTTGGTGGCTAATTACTCTCTTTGTAAAGAAAGCACCAATATCCATACACATGAATACATACTTTTTTTAGATGATGTCCTTGTTCCAGATATGAATTTGCCTCTGTGTGGCTTGCAGCTGGTGCACCCTGCAGTTACATAAAGGTCACAGCAAAATCAACTTGAACCTCCTCTGTTTTCAGCAAGACAGAGTGAACTTCCCAGATTTTTGCCTCTTAGGACAAAATTTCTGGCACTTTCCCCATTTCCACAGGCATTTCTGGAGTCAATTTCAGCTCCTCAAATTCGCGCTCAAGTCAGGGATGTCTGAACTGGGCATTTTCAAATCTCAGCCATAGGGATGCCAAAGGCAGAGGATGTGCAGCCTCCCTCTGCCAGCTTTGCCCAGTCAACCGCTGCATTTGCTCTTCTGGGCACACTTTATGCCAGCAAGACACACATCCAAGGCCTCTTTTTTTAGAGCTCTTCTCTCCAAGGCAAGTCACTCCATGTCCTTGTGATGAGGGATTTAGGTTTATACATGTCCTTGCTGAAATGTAGGACTGATTTGCTGTACCTCATTTTCTAAAAACCTCTGTACCAGAGTGTCTCTGTGAGACATCCCATTCAGTATTTCCTGCAGTCCAACACTTGGTTCATCTTTAAAGCTTCAGTGACACCTTTTGGGGTGGGGGAGGCAGGTTTCCTGATCACAATGTAGCATGTAATTTATGTCAGGGTAGGAACCAGTACCTGGATGACCCTGCAAAACATATAGCCTCTTCAAGATGATTCCTTATTTAATTACATCCTTTGGTGGGTTTTAATTCATTTATTGTGTGCCATGTTGAAATTATATCATTCCTCTTTCCTCCTCAAAATACCAGACAGAAGTGCCAAGTCATGTGCTTTACAGAAGTCTATTACCAAGTCTATTACCTTAATACTAATTCATTTGTCATCCAAAACTTGTAATCTCATAAAAAAAATCAAATTAGTTTGAGAAGATCCATTTACCTTAAACCCACCTTGATTAACATTTAATTTTATTAGTCGCTTTTAATTCTTCATTGCTAAAGCCTTGTACAATCAATCCCATCACTGCTTTTTTTCCCAGGGATCAAAGTCTGAGTAATGCTCTCTAGCTTTGGCCATTCTCTCTTCTTTTTAAAGATATTGGCACAATTTCAGCCTTCTCTGGACTGCTGTGACTTCTCTCATGTCCTGGTGTGTCCAAACATTCATTCATTATTAGCAGTTTGAAAAACTACCTTCTCAGATACAATTCTGAATTGAGAAAATTGGTAATTGCCATTTAACATGCTCTTTCAGGACTGCTAGCCTTCGAAGTAACTGTGTGCCATGTCCCACCACCACCACAGGTCATTTTGTCTGAATGGCAAAGATATCTTAAAATTCCACCATTTTAATAGTACCTCCCATTTCCATTTGCTTTTGTAGTCTTATTATTACTGGTTTTAGCCATTGATAGCCCCTTTGTGTGTTTGTTTTACTTGTTCCTTTTTAACACAATTTTCTCCCTTATTATAACTCTTTTTTCCGAGTCTGCTTCTCTTTGCCCTCCCAACCAGGGTGGGGGTTTTTTTCTAAACTAATTCAATTTTTTCTTTATTCTGGGACTGTTCTTTGGCAAACTTGATTAAACAGTTTGCAAATACCATTTCTATTTTCCTGCTTAAATGTTTTTCCTCCTCACTGGTGTGTTAAGATTTGGCTTTGTGAAATTTCCCTTTTGAAAGACAAAGAGTTTTTCTGATGTGGTTTATCTGCTTATTTTATGTTCACGCTGTGGATGTGACCAAAATTGTGTTGCTGATACCTCAAGCTGCTCCAGCACCCTTCTTCTGTGAATGAGTTCTCCTTGTCCGCCAAGATGAGACATGATGTAGATGTCCCTGCTGGAAGTAGCCTTTCTGTCAGAAAATTGCCATCTGGGGACTTCAGAAATTCTGGCGGACTGAAATTTCCACTTTTTGCTGTTCAGAGCAAGCCGCCTCACAATGACAAGTGCAGCGTATGCTGCAAACAATATTGATACATGGTTAAGTAGCAGCCTTCCTCTATAGGGGTACAAAGACAAAATTTCCTTTTATGACAAGGTAACCCACCTAGCTGATGAAGGGAAGCTGGGTGATGTAGCCTTTTTGGTCCTCAGCAAAGCTTTCAGTACTGTCTCTCCCAGGATCCTTCTGGACAAACTGTCCAGCCACAGGTGGATAAACACATCCTGTGATGGGTGAGCAACTGGCTCAGGGGTCAGGTACAAAGGGTAACAGGGACTGGGGTGACACCAGTGACCTGTGGGGTCTCTGGTCACTGACCGGTGACCAGTGGGGTCCCACAGGGCTCTATCCTCTGCCCTGTGCTGCTCAACACCCTCATTAATGATTTGAAGAAACATTCAGTAATTTTGCCAATGACACCAAACAGGGAGAAGCTGTTGACTCCCTCGAGGACAGGGAGACCCTGCAGAGAGCCCTGGACAAATGGTGGGGCTGGGCAGTCCCAGTCTGTGAGGTTCCATAGGGGAAGGGGCCGGATTCTGCCCCTGGGATGGGGCAGCCCGGCTGTACAGACAGACTGGGGAATGAGAGGCTGCAGAGCAGCTGCAGGAAGGGACCTGGGGGTTCCAGGCTGTGGTCAGCTGGACATGAGCCAGCAGTGACCTGGAGCCAGGAGGGACATCCCTGTCCTGGGGGCACCAGGTCCAGCATGGCCGGCCAGGCCAGGGAGGGGATTGTCCCGCTCACCTCCAGTCCTGGGGGCAGTTTTGGGTGTCACAACATAAAATAACATAAAAACCACATTAAGCTCTTGGAGAGTGTCCAGAGGAGGCCAGGAGGATGGGGAAGGGTCTGGAGGGCAGCTTTATGAGGAGTGGCTGAGGGCACTTTGTTCAGCCGGAGAAGAGGAGGCTGAGGGGAGACCCATAGCGGTCTGCAGCTTCCTCAAGAGGGAAGCAGGGGATCAGGAACTGATCTCTTCTCACTGGTGACCAGTGACAGGACCTGAGAAAATGACATGAAGCTGTGTCAGGGGAGGGTTAGGCTGGATATTGGGGAAAGGTTCTTCCCCAGGGTTGGCTGGGCACTAGAACAGACCCCCCAGGGCAGTGGTCACAGCATCACAGCACCAAATCTGCTAGAGCTGAAGAAGCATTTGAACAACACTCTCACACACATTGCGGGATACTTGGGATTGTCTTTATTCTGTGCAGGGCCAGGAGTTGGACTTTGATGATCCTTGCAAGTCCCTCCCAACCCAGGATATTCTATGATTCAATTGAATGTAATGGTGTGAAATGTGTATCACCTGGAGGGACACCACAAGCTTTACTTCTTAGGTGTAGTGGATGAATAAATATTCCAGCTGACTAACTTCATAGTTGCCAGCATCAACATTTTATAGCGGGAGTCAGTTTTATTTCCCTTTTGCCCAGTTGATCTTTTCTAAAGAGATTATAAACAACTTAATCAACATTCCTGTCATGTGTCATCCTATTAGGTTTCATTAATATCAGCTAGTTCTAATGCATGGTTCTAAACAGGCAATTTCTATTCCTTGCATTTATTACCTGGGCTTTTAATCTTGATACATAATCAATTTAGGAATTTCTGCACAGCATAGTCTGTCTCTATTATATGTTGCTAACACTGAGAGTTTGAACAGTCTGAGGGTTTGGTGGTCCCCTCTTTTCAGACATTTCTGTTAATTGAAACCTCCTCTTGCAGTTCCAGACAGCCCTGCCTTCTGCAGGAGTGGAGCTCTTCCAAGCCATGCAGTTTCTCTGTTGCCCTAAAAAGCAAAAATTATTTAACTTAACCTCCCACTTAAGCAGAATTTTCACTGTCAGGTCCTTGCATCTTCTGCCTTCCTTCATTTTCCTCCAAGCAGAAAACCCTCTCCCTCAGTCCCATTCAGAGTGTAAATTTTATGAAGTTAGATCATGAATCAGTGTAGCAATGTCTTCTGTTTTCAGGTGGTATTGTCCTTTGTGCTGTGGTTCCACTGTCAATTCATCATTTTGGTGCCATCCTGTCCTTTGTAGGATATTTTTCCTCCTCTTCTCCAAGCAACAGGAGCTGATCTTCCTCCCTGGTTTTGTCTTTTCGTGCTTCTTCCAGGTACCCAGTGAGGGGATGCTCACTTTCTTTCGCTGTCCCAGTACACAAAATTCCTTAGACTTCACTTGTGGAAATAGTAAGAAGGCTGTGCACAATATTTACTTATCAATCATCCAGTGAACATCTTCTAAAGCAAAATCCTTCCCCAAGGAATGGATCTTTTTGCTTGCCATAGCTCCAGTTCCTGCATTTGAAGTCTCATGTCCCAGCTGAGCCTTTCCCATGGAAAGGAGGCTGCTCTCAAGCAGCCCGCAAAGTGAAGGATCAGCACAGTGGGTGTCACTCTTGGCTTCTTCAGCTCAGCCAGAAAAGAGCACAGGGCAAAAATGGACATGGCTTCTCTCAAAAACATCTTGAAAAGTTTCATAAACCTTAGTTAGGGTGAGGTCATATAAGGATGGTTTTGACTCATACTTATTTAGATGCTCATTTGGCTGAGCTCAGAGCTCATTCTTCTGCTGAATTGAGATAGACCAAGACCAGCACCTGCTTCTTCACAGTGGTTTTTCTTTTTGTTTTCCTAAAGCAACCAAAGCAAATCAAGCTATTGCACTGAAGACATCAGAGCACCAGAAACAAAACTGGCAGACCCCAGGGTTTTGCTGTGGCTCTCTGCTTACATTAAGATTTGGAGTGGCTGGGGCAGCCAGATGGATGTGGTGGCTGCCTGGCATTGGCCACCACTCTGGACATCACCCTGAGGGATGTACTGTGTAGCCACATGGGCTGGGGAGTAGGGCACGTGGCTTCCCTCGGGAATGCAGAGCTGGAGCTTTCCATTCCACAGGACCTTTTACACCATGAGGGTGGGCAAACGCCAGCACGGATGCCCAGAGGGGTGAGCTCTGTGTCTTGCAGACCCTCAAAGCCCAGCTGGAGCAGCCCTGAGCAGCTTCCACAGCTTAAAGCAAGAGCTTAGACTGGGTATTTCTGGAGGGGCTCTGACCTGAGCAACTTGGAAAAGAGACTTGAGTCACTTAGCTCCTCACAGCTGTTTTCCAGATTCAGTGAACCCTGGGTTTCTGACAGAGTCATTCCCACTGGTATCAGCACCCTCTTCTTGTGGGAACAGCTTCGCAGTTCTCTGAAGTCATGTACACAGGAAAGGAAAAGCCTTTGTGAAATCATCAAGGAGTCAGGAGAAGTAACTGTCTCTTACAACTACAAGGACCTTTTAAAGAATAAAAATAGTCTTTATTTTCTCTTTATTAAAAAATAAAAAAACCCCAACCGCATACCACCTTCCTATTTCAGCTCTACATGTGGGCTGTGAGATCCTGATGATTTTTAGACAAACTTCGAACTGCAGAACACAACAACTGTTAATAATGCCAAGCAGAGACTACTGAGATAAGGCTGTTCTTTAAAGTATGCTCTCCTTTTTCACTCAGAAACAGAAACAAAGCCAATAGGGAGCACAAAACATCACCATCACTTCTGAGAGCCCTATTCAAGTAATTTGCTTTCATAAATTTTGTTGCTTTCCATCTCCCAGCTTTGAGTTTCTTTTGTTGTTTCTAATAGATAACACCAGCTTCAAAGTTTGGAGAAACTGTTCCTCTTCTGCCACTGTTGTGCTTTTTTCCTTTATTCCTTCAGCAAATGTTGATTTTTTTTTTTTCCCAAGTTAAAAGGGGCTGCTTTAACAAAGTATGTCCAGGATCCAGGAGAGACCAATGTCTTGCACTGTGACATCCTGCATTCGTGGAGAGATGGAAGAACCCTTTCCTGACCAGCAAATGCAGCTGCACCCTTTTCCCCTCCATCCACACAGCCTTATGGACCTGGCAGAGAAAGTCCTACTATTCTGATTAAAATCTGTGCCCTAAAAGCTTCTGTACCTTTATTTTAAGGGGTGGCATTAGCTTGGTAGCAGTTGGATTAAAAGCAGTTAAGAAATCCCCTACTTTTAACTCAGAAGATGGCACAAAATTTCTGAGTTTATTGCAGCATTTGTGAGTGCTTGGTGGTTCCAGCTGTCATGCAACCAGCTCAGTATTGACTCCAGTGCAAACACACTGCCACAGAGCTGCAGGCAGCTGATGAAGTGTCTTCATCATAGTTTGCTGAGTGCCTTGTCTATATTTTCATGATTTATTACTTCCCTGATTTTCTTAGGTGTTAGAAAGAACAATGAATCAATCTGAGCGTTTTCAGAGTGGGGACTGCTAATTGCATGAGCTCTGTTTACTGCTCAAGAGCTGCAGTTTTGACAAGTCTCTTGACCCCATGTTAATACATATGATTAATTATTGTTAAGGGCGCCTGCAGAAACGAACCGGATAGGTAACACTTCAGAGCTTTTATTTCTTTCTGAACAAGCAATAAACATAATTATGTTTACACTGCGTTCCTACCAGAACAGGTGGGGAAAGAAGCTGCTTCTGAAGGCGTGGGGGTAAACCATCGCTGCCCAGAGACGGGCATCCAGAAAGCACAGGCTGAGGTGATGGGGAAGCAGGTTGGAAGCAATTCCTTCTCATGACTCCCTGGTGGCTCCATGGAAGATTTCCCTTTCCTGTATACATCACAATGGAGGATTGCAAGCATGGGCAGAGGTGCTGCCTCCCCTGGAGTGTGAATGAGGGGTGGGAAGCACCACAGGCAGGCCACAAAGTTATCAGGGTGCCAGATGTTTGTACCATTTCACAAACTGCTGGAACAAACTTCAGCGCTGTGGACTCCACTGGGCCATTTTCTCTGGAGGCTTGCCCTGCCCTGCCATGCTTTACCTTGGTGTCCTGCTCTTCCTTTGCTCTGTCTGATATTGGTATTCATTCCCCCCAGAGCAGGGCTCTTCCTTCCCAGTGGAGGGAACCTACCCCATATGCAGCTACTGGCTCACCTGGAGAGGCTTGGGGTGATGCCAGGAGTTGTCTCCAGGTTCACCCCAAGCAGAAGGACCTGTCTCCTTTTCCTACACCACTCCTGGCTTGTTGCAGGTCTTTGGAGCTAATGCTGATGGGGAAGGTGTTGGGGTTTGTCTGTGGGCTCAAAAACAAGGCCAGGATGGGTTGACCCTCACACATCACCCTTGGGTGTGGATGCTGACAGCCTGGCCAAAGAGAAATTTTTAGGCATCAGGCAGCAGCAGAGCCTGTGAGAAAGCAAGTCAGATAGACCTTCCCAAGTATTTGCTCTGCTGGAGCTGAGAGAAGACATTCCAAACAATTTCTAATATTTGCACCTGCTGTTTCTACCAACTTGTTTACTTGCAAAGATGTTTACGAAGAGGCATTGGTCTGAATGACCAATCATATCCAATTGTACCAAAACAGTGTATAAAAAGAGTGTGTCTTTTAATACATTTATTATATACCCTCCAAGAAAATTTAGAGTTATATCGTTACTTCTGCCATCCTGAATACAATAACGATACTAGGGGAGCCCAAAGAGGTATCCAGAGTGGGGGTGTCCATGGTGAGATGCTTCTCAGGGAGCCCCAACGTGAGTGCTGTGAAATGGCAGGGACCAACAGGTGTGACCACGGGAAGCACAGGAGCTGGTGATAAATGCAACCTATTCAGTAGCTGACACATGTGAAGCGGCATTTTAAAATACCTCATAACAGACATAAGCAGAATGGCTGTGCCATGCAACAGCCTTACAAAAGAGTAGAAAAAAATAGGAATATAGGTTTAATTGCCTGTATTAAACTGCTTTATCCTGTATAATTTTATTATTTCTAGAAAATTTGCCCCGGGTCATCATGGTGGGAGGTAAAGTTGGCCGTAGATCCTGAAATTTGCCACTGTGGGTTATTACGCTGCACAAAGGAGAGTATCTCTGCACAAAGGCCTCCTCAGAACACTGGAGGTGCAGGGCTGTGCAGGACCCGACCTTGCTGCTTCCTGTCCCTTGTGTTTCAGCAGAGCAGCAGCACCACCAGGCTGAAAGAGAAATCCAGCAGGGACAAGGCTCTCTCTGAAGTTCACAGCACACAACACTGGGTCCTCCTGGCTCTGTGCCCTGCAGAGGTACAGATGGAGTCCCTCAGTCCCCTCCCTCAGCTTCAGCCCCACGCCCCCACAGGCAGGGTCCCCACCAGGACACATGCAGCCATTCCCCCTGTGGACAAGGGGGCACTCATTGAGAGAAGGCACCTCCGCACCCTTTGAGACCCCTTCTCACCCTTCCAGTGGCCTCTGAGGAAAGGTCTGTACCACCAACTTTGATATCTTCTAGCATTCCAAATTTGCACTTGTCAGTGAGCTGGGCTAGCCCTAGCCCCCACAGCCAGGCTCTAACTGCAGTGGGGAAGGGACCCTTGGGGCTGCACTGGGAGGAGGGTGCTTTGATGTCACCTTCAACCCTCCCCAGCCTTTCCTGGGTGTTGGGCAGCTCATGTGGTTGGGCAAAGCATTTTCCTTACACTGATTTTGAAGCTTCGTTCTACCATAAGTCACTGCAACATGTTTATAGCAACCAACATTTTCCCATCTGGCCCTGCTCAAGTTGCTCACCCCACTCAGAACACAGAGAGAATGACAGGATAAATGTAAAGAGAGTACTCGAAACAGCCAACCTGTCTGCATCGTTGTTTCCCATGGCTGTCCCCTGTCCCCGAGGCCATGCAGAGGCAAGACCAGAGCTCAGAGGGAGAGAATGGGCTCTTCTCCCACAGCAGGAAGCATCTGTCCACTAACAAGCCCCACATGGCCCTGGGTGGGAGCAAAGAGCACAAGGGCACGGTGTGCACAGACCCAGTGACGTGGTGAGGCTAATTGCTCTGCTCACTTGTAGTCCATCATGCTTTGGAGAGGGAATACACTTCACTGGGCGGGGGGAAACAATGCCAAGCGATTTGTGCAAAAGAAAGGCCAGTTCCTTTAATTTATTTGAAAGCTTTTGTACATCAAAGTCCTGGCCAGAAGAGCTATCGCTGATATAATTGGTGTAGACAATTACAAAGGTTTTGATAAAGTCCTGTGTGGAAGAACTATTCATGGAAGGCAAGGAAGGGTCATGGTTTGGGCAGCAGCTAAGAAACAAAATCCCCAAAAGCAGGATGAGGGCTGTGCCAGTGTCACACAGCTCCTTATCCCACCCAGCAGCACCCTCAGCTCCCCACACGTGGATGATGAGCTACCCTCCAGCAGCAAAGCCCAACTAGGGATGATGAGAACTGGCAAGGGCACCACCACAGCCAGGGTCACAGGTCAGGGTGGGGGAAGAAGATCCCCACCACAGACACAGCCTGGGTAAGGCTCCCTGAGAGGAAGGGGTGATGGTTGTGGTAAGTCCAGATCAGTTCTCACCTCTTGAAGAGAAAACCCAGCTACAGCCATAGGCAGCTCACCGCTGGGGGTTACAAATATATGCTATTATCCCCAAAACACCTGAAAAAGTGAAGATATTGGATAAAAGTCAGGAGAGAAAGTAGCAGAGAACTGTGTTTAAATGCTCAGATAGGAAGGAAGAGGAGGTCCTCTTCTGGCACTGCTGCCTCTCACCAACTCCCAAATGACATATCAAAAAGAGAGGAGGGGACCATTTTGGAGATGGGAAAATAAAGGAGTTAGAAATAGAGCCTAGCTAGAATTGAAATTATTTTAATTTCTAGATGAAGTGAGTAAAAAGCAACATAATGGCCAATATACAAAATAACAAATGACACAAAAGAGGTGTGTGTAAGTAGTCCTATTTTCACTTTTCACATAAAAAGAGAACAAAGGGACAGTCAATAAACCCAAGCAGCAGCATATGTACAAGTATAAGTGAAATACTGTTGTTCTAATGCACTGTGCATGATCATCCAGGGTGCTCCCTGTTCCAAAATATCACTAAAATCACAGATGCAGAGAGACTTGCAAGAAAGGGACAGGAATGTACCTGAAAGGAAAGACCATTTGCAATTATATTTGCTCTGTGTGAGTTACTTGAGCAGAAAGCAATAATATGGGTTTTAAGAGAGAAATTTTCACACAAACAGCAATAAATGGGAGGGGGGCAAAGATCCCCACGGGCAGATTATTCCAAAAATTACCTTCTAAGGGATGTGTCATTCCTCCTTCCTCTGAAGTATTTGCAGTGACTGTTGGCAGCAGTCAGTGACTGGAAAAGACAAACCACTTCTTATCTCCTCTGACTCCCTCCTGCAACAAGGCTAGAGCACCTTCCCACCTGCTGTGTCCCCAGCATGACCCTGAGACAGGATTTTTGATCCTTCCTGGGGCACCAAAAGGAGCTGCTTGGGTGGGTACTGAGTTCCAGCCCGCTCCTTCCTTCTAGTCAAGGAACATTTCACATCCGCAGCCGTATGTGACTGAGGAAGGTAAAAATAATCTTGTCATCTTTTTTTTTTTTCATTGACGTGCAGTGATATCTCCCCTATTCATTGCTGAAATGAACCAGAATTAATCTCAGCCAACAATTCTGCCTGGTGATGGGAATGCACATATTAGTGATACACATCAGCCTACCTTCCTTCAGGAGCACTGGATAAATACCAACAATGGGGAGGTGAGGCAGGAAATTATTTGAGAGGGCATTCCAAATTTAAATAGAGCTGACAATGGCACAACCACATTTGTGGCAATCTTCCTTTTCATGGCCTCCCTTATCTGAGGTGGATCAGAAATTCAGGTCTTTCTGTGCCCCAAAGTTAAAATAAAAAATATTCACCTGGTCTTAACCTCCCTCTCTGTGAAGATGTGTCCTTACACCCAACTCAGAGCAGGAACTCTCCTTCCCCCAATGGCTGCCCACTCCCAAAGGATGGCATCCCAGTCCCCGACCTCTCCAGAGTTGTGCTGCAGCACTCCCACGGTAGCTTCTCCCTGCCTCCTAGACACATCAGGCACACTCTCCCATCAAAACACATCCATTACAGGAAGTGGTTGCTGTTTTCCCCTCTCTCTGCAACCCGAACCTCGAGCTCGCTACCTGCTGCAGGAGGTGTGGTGGCTGGAAGCTGGGGACAGAGCAGGGCACCCTCACCTGACTCCCCTCCGTATCAATTTTAATGTCCCACAGCCTGGCTCCTGCCCCTGGAGATGATAGTCATTCCAACATGGAGCTGATCACATTAAGAGACCTTACTTATTTTGTGTGGGGTTTTTTTGGGTTTTTTTTAAGACTTTATTTGTCTAACATGCTTGACGAAAAATTACAACACTCAAGTTATGCCAAAATGATTAAATAATCTTTAAGCTTTCATACCTCAAGTACTTTAAATGATATTTTGAAGTAACAGTTGCTTTCATATCCTTTCCACATAAAAATACACAGTATTTGGAAGATACCTTAGGAAAAATTATTTTTAAGATAATATTTTATGGTTGACATAGAAATTTTGCTGAGGCTAATAAAAGGACCTCTTCCCTTCACTTTAACATTTAAGTGCCGTGAGCGAATGTAAACATTTCAGACTTTAACATGCAGCCAATTTCCTGCCACATTTGTTGCAAACCACTTGAATTGTGACTATCTAAGCCACTTTTATTCTAACTACATGCTATTGTTCATCTTCCCAATGATGACAGGAGTTCATATTCAACTATGAATTTCAGTTCTTACAGATTTAGGAGCTGATTCTGAAATTTCTACATCAGCAGCTGTGACAGAAGTGGCCCCATCTGAATTAATGGCAGACTGCTCATGCACTTGTGAACCACTCACTCAAAAACCAGTTGCAGGTGTCACCAATTGTTTTGGGCTTTGTTTTCAGGAAAAAAAAAGCAGCACATCTGTTTAGACACACAGTCACCCAACAGATTACAAGAAATGGCAGACCTGTGTCTTGTCATGTTTTCTGGGGGTCTGGTGGTTTCTTGTGGGTCCACAGCATGAGTCAGTTACTAGGCTTGAACATCTCAGCTCCAGGCAGCACCTGGAAAAGCTGCTACACATGGGAAGCCAGTGAAAAGCAGAGTTTGTGCCCACCTTGCTCAGAGTTGAAGCTCACATGGCCTGGTTTTGCAACACAGGTATTTTAAATTGTTTATGTACATGCAGCTGCTACGTACAACTCACATTTACATCCATGTAACACACACAATTCTCCAATGCATGTGTGCAGGTGTGGGCTATGCACAGAGCTGCAACCAACTCTGAGCTGGCAGTGCTGTGGTCTGCCCAATGTGTGTGAACAAGATTAATGTCTAGATGCTGTCAGCCCCAAATTCAGGATGTCCACATTCAGAATACAGCAGTTAAATTATCTCCATCATGTCAAAAAGACATGTTTGTCAGTTCAAAGCAGAAATCCATTTCTTGCAGGACATGTCTGAAGCCCTGTGTTTTTTGGTGGATTTGTAATCAATTCTTAAGCTTCTGCCTAGGACAGGACTGAAATCCAGCAGCTTCAATACCTCTGCTAACACTGCAGGAAAGCTGCACTGTGGCTGTGGACCATCCCAACCAACTCCTGACACGTCCCCTGCTTTGTCTGGTGCCAAAAGCAGCACAACAGATGGATTTCTATTGGGTTTGTGCTGGGCCTCTCTCAGCAGTGTCCATGAGTGGGCAAACAGCAGTACCAGGCCCCCTGAGGTGACCTCTGCTCTGCACACTTTGGTGTGTACCCATTACTCACAGCCACCCGAAAGTGAGTGCCCGAACTACACCTTGGGTTGATGTCTTCCCCTTGATATCTGTTTTCCAAGGACAAAATGATCACAATAACATTCAACCACTCCTGACCAGGGCCAAATTCAAACCAGTAATCTCATCATTGTCTGCATGTCCCATTAGCAGGTTTTAAACCAGTGGTCCCAGTGGGTTTTATTTAAAATACCATTACTAATCATTGGGTGGGCTCTTTGCAGGTTTTTTCTTTCTTTACTCCTTAAATACAGTCACATATCGCTTTATCATATGAAAACACATTTATATTTTTTCTTCTTTTTTGTTTTTTTAAGGGAAATGTCATCCTTTTTTTTTNTGTATATATATATATGTGGAATGCATTCACTTTTCTGTGTTCACAAACATTTTAATGGTGAAATGTTAGTCTTTAATCTGTTTCTGGCACCAAAATGTCTTTGTTCCTTGTCCGCTTTTGTTACTCAAAATTTATCTGTGAAGAGCTAGCAGGGAAAAAAAGAAGGATTTTGCTTTTTTTGTTGAATGGTTCCCTATTGGGATTCTCAGCCAGCAATATAAAGTTGCTAATGTGTTGGGTACAACTTTAAATCCTCATTATAATCATGTGTTCCTTGGAGTAGGTAAGTCAATAACTATAGGCGGATTAAGTGGCTGGTAATTCACAGTGCACACAGATGCATTCACATAGGTGGTGGTTCCATCAGCCATGACACCATAACCTATAAAGGAAGAAAAATTCTGGTTACTCTCATTATTCCTTATTGTTGTCTTTAATTTTTAATTACCTTTATCACACAATGACAAGTGCCACATTTTTTATTACTCAGAAGGAATTTAAAAATTATCTCCATGCAAAACATAAATGTTCCCTGAATCAATACCATCTTTGTCCTACAGCAGAACTTTTTGAATTGTGTAAGAAAAGCAAAATGAGCCCCAGTAGCCAGTGGCTATTATCTGTGGCAGCCAGCACACTAAACCTCCTTGGAAAGACAGATGCCTTCCTCTGCAGAGATTTTTCTCTTAAAACCTTTTTAGTTTTGGAAAGGATGCTTCTGATTGTTTAGGCTTGCAGTCATCAGTGCAGCAAACTTTGGGCAAGTTTAATCTTCCCACCTTTTTTCCTGCCCTGTGTTGAACATCCTTTAAGCAACCAACGAAGAAAAAGCATTGCTTGACTGAGGCAAGTATGTGTGCATGAGCATCTGGGTGGGATTTTCCTAGTAGGAACCTCTTCTTGCTACGTCTTTGAACTTGTTGACCAAACTTGATGGAAAGGCACTAAAATGCCTGCCCAGGTTAAGAAAAATGGGTTTATTATTGAATGTATTGTCTACAGACAAGGTGAATTCACACCCTAAAACACCAGAACATTTCCACAGGAGAACACACACATCCGTGTCTCTCACCCGTGGTGAAAAATCGTCACCTACATCTCATGTCTGGCTAGACACCCATGGCAAACAATTTCAGAGTTAAATCTGCAGAAAACCAAACTTCCAGCTATACTGCCTGTAGAAGTGCAGTGAAATGCTGTTTCAGAAAGTGAAGAAGAAGCCCTTTGACAGCCTTGGAGTTATGGAAAAGCAGACACACTCTCTGTTGTCAAAAATCTTTTAATGGATTACTAGGAAAAAACATAAGCTTGATTATATGAAAGCTAAAAGCTTAATGTTGGAAACTTTCACTGAAATATTATGATCAATATGAAGAACTGCATTCATCAGCAGAAATATGTGATTTGGGGGAAATCACCTGGTAGAAAGCATTTGTACTAAGATTCAATCTCACCTTTCATGAAGTTAATAGTGAAATGTATTCATTGCTATATACACACTGAGTTCTAGCTATTCAA
>VYZR01019191.1:6657-26066 GCA_013400675.1 Oxylabes madagascariensis | reverse complement strand
TTAAAGACATACATCATTAATATATTTCACCTTTGAAGTGAAGCACTCATCCGTAGAAATGTACTTTGATTTAGGTCTTACCTTTTTCAAGTGAACAGTTTGAGTGCCTCCAACACTCTACTGAAATTCAACCGTTATATTATTTTGATAATAATGATTGTCTACATACAAGAGTCAAGGAGGAAAATACATCAGAGGTGAATTTGTTTACACCACAATTAACCTTATGTTTAAAACATTTGAACAAGTTTTGCAGTCCAAATAATCTGCCACACAAAAAGGGCTGAATTATCAGAGTTTGTGCTAGAAATCGGATGTTGCTTTATGTACTGAATTTCTATCTTTCTGTTCTAAAGTAACCATTGGAATAATTTTCTTACAGAATGATAGTTGCTATGACAACCATAGCAAATTTTCCTTTTCTGAAACAGATGTCTCATTTAGTTGAAAATTAGAATGTGAAAAACCCATGGGAAAAATTAATTCAAACTTTAACAGAACACTGACTACAATGTAATCTCTTATAGGTTAACCCCTTAACATCTCTCTGCACTCCTATAGTAACCTTCTCATAAATTCTAATTAAACCAGTTTAACCTCCTAGGAATGACCTTCTTAGCTATCATTAGTTGTCNTAACCTTCTCATAAATTCTAATTAAACCAGTTTAACCTCCTAGGAATGACCTTCTTAGCTATCATTAGCACTTTAGTTGTCTTTGAAAGGATCACTTCTGTTATAATAGTAACAGAAAAAAAGTCATATTTAAAAAATAATGGTCAAACATATTACTGCCCTAATTATTTATTAGGGGTTTTTTTCTTTTATTCAGCTACTACTGGAAAGAGCTAACATGTAGCCAAAGAATTCTTTTGTCATTTAAATAGGGCTTTACTTAGTTTTACATGATCTACTGCAAAAGGTGGGGATGTACCACACATATTTGACCTGCCCTTTATGTGAAAACTGAAGGTTTTTAATTTTCAAACCACTGGTACCCATCTCAATCTGACAGGCAGCCATGCAAACAAGGGATACTTGACTGGGGAGAACTATCAATGCACATGGATTTTTCTATTACAACCGATGAAAGACTGAAATTCGATTCTCCATTGCCCTGATTCAATTTAAACATTTTAACTCAAATAATGGCTTCCTTCCTTTCGAGCTCAAGGGGACTCTCCACAGTACCTGGGCACCCCTGCAAACAGACAGGGCAGAAAACCAGTAGGCACTCCCAGAAACACCTCCCCTTGGCACTGCCTGCAGGGCTGGGGGCTGTCAGCTAACACAAGAGCTGCAAGATTTACTGCAGCAGCTGCCTCCAGGCTGCCCAGCTGAGTTACACAAATCTTGCCACCAGTAGGCACCAATTACTCTCTCTGACTTCAGGGGAAAAGCCCAGTAGTCACAGGGAGCTATGGGTGATTTGACTGAAGAGCAGTGGTGCATCAAAGGGATGGGTGGGCAGCATCCTGCAAACACCGTGGGAGCAAAAAGTGTAGAACTGAAACACGTCGTACCTCCTAATTTCTGTTCTTTCCTATAGAAATATTTTTTTTGTTCGCAGCTGAAAGGCAAGTCCTCTCACTAGAATTCCTTTGCTTACCAAATAAATTTCAAAGGTTCACAAACACATGCAACTTGCTCCAGTCTTTTCTCCACAACTGCTGTCATTTTTCTCCTACAGGAAAATAAACAGATATTGGTTGTTGACTGTCAAGAAGCTCAGTGGGAAAAGAATGGACCAAATCACCTTTCTCAATCCTGCTCCTCCTCCTGAAAAAAAGCAAATATTCTGTATTTAGAAGACTGGACTACCCATGCTGAAAGCCATACTGGCAGGAAGAACTGGTCAAGAGCTATGGAGCACAAAAAGCTGACTCATCAGTGGCAAACACGGGCAAAACTCCAACACATCCTGATTCCACCCCAAGAAAACTCAGTGTTGGGCATTTAAGTCTAATTTTTCCTGGTCTTGATATAATCTTACTATCATAACTAGCTACAGTCCTGTGAACATGGGTGTACAATACTACACGCACTGCATACCTTCCCTGGTGTGCAGGCTCTTCAGGTGTTTATATTTTTACATTCCCCACCACTGCATAAGCTGAATTTACCCAATCACTGTATTTGCCTTTTTAGCCTTTCCTCAGTACGTAATTAACTATTTTACTGAGTATTTCTATTCTTTTTTAACTCTTCTTTCTCTCCAAGTAAGCATTCACAGAAGTTCATATTTTTGGTTTGTTTTTCTGTTGTATCAGCCATTTCATCTTATGAAGTTATGAAATAACACAGGTCTTCTTGTCTTTTCTTCCTTGCATGCAAAAAGGCCATCCAAAGCAGGAAGGGAAAGGACAAAAGCAGCTATCAGACCACTGGTACTAAGAATGACTGGCAGGGCACTGTTTGTTTATAGGCTTCGAAATTTCATTCAACATCTGGGCATCTGAGCCAAACATAACTGAGATCTAAGGAAAAACAGGTTTCAGAAGTCTTCAGGAGCATGGGATTTATATTACAACTAACTTCCATGTGAGAGAGGTAAGGGTGGTGTGATTCTAGAGAACAGCAGTGTGCAAAAAGAATTAAACAATGCAAAAAAGTAATCTAATTTTTTTTATTCTTAATGCTGAAGCCAGGTCCTTTTTAGTGAGAGGTAAGGCCTTATAACTAATAAATGGAAATGATGCAACTCTGATCCTCTGCTGTCCATAACACAGAACTCTGCTTCTGTGGGGAAGTTTGCCTTACTTGCTTTGCATCCAAGGTTGTCATTCTTGAAACTCTGAATCAAATAAATTATTGTTTTCACAAAAGGAAAGAAGGATAAAAATCTGAGTATGGCCCTTTGTCAGTAATTATTTCTCTTGCAATTCGAGTTACACATTAAATCATTCATCTTTTGTTTAGTAAAGGATTTCATACAGCTCTGACTGCAGAGAAGAAAGAATGAGCTATGACTAATAGGAACTGATCATTTCTAAACTTTAATCTGTTATAAAACAATGAAAAATAAAATGAAATCTACTTTATCTTCATAACAAGAAAACAAGAAGGTAACCGGTATGGAGGAAAATTAATGAAAGACTGAATTTAAAATATGCCAGTACCAAACACAGATAGTTTATCTCATTCTTCTGGAAGGCAAATGATTATACCCCATCTGATATTTTTTAAAAATAATAAAACAAACAAAGGTAGAAGCTAATTTGGAATAATTAGTCAAAAGATTCAATGCTGAGGATGCAGATGTAGAACTGTACAGACTTTCAGTACAGTCTTAGGGATTTAATGCAGAGATAAGGTCTAGAGCTCCTGATGTCTCAGAGTTTGTTCCCTCAGTCTCTTTAATTCTCAGCATCTAAAACTATAGATACAGCCAGGTTATCCAGCCCATATACTGATAGCTGGCAGTCACAGACAGAAGGGTTAGGAGAGAAGAAGAGTTAACAGCCCCTCTGTTTGCAGTACAGTCACCATCTCACTTTAAATGTAAAACCTGCCAAGAAGGGGCCAGTCGAGAAGGAAAAAAAAAATTGATGCCCATCTATTCATGGCATCTTTAAGGTAATTCACTGTCAGATGCCCAGACAGCTAAAGAAAAAGAATGTTCTTCCACACTTCCAGCTAGCTGGTGTTTGTTTAGTCCCCTAAGACACTGCAGGTGTTTGCCACCTGAGTAGATGGAATTTCCCTTTTAAAGGCTCTCCCATATGAAACATGACTAAACTATGTAGTATATGTAGCAGGTGCCCTGAGAAACAACAAAAAAGGCTCTCACAGTAGCCAAGGAGTTACTGAGCGCCCCAGTTACAGTCGGGCCCAAAAGTTACTCCGTTTCATAATTCACCAGGTTTACATTCTTGTCTCAAAATACCAGGAGTAATCAGGCCATATGGACTAACTGTCTGCCAGTTCTTCTCTGATTTTCCTCCCTTTTTAATTTTTTACCTTCTTTTACTAGAGAAAATTCAAATCCATTTTGATTTAAACAAGCATGAAAACACTTCCAAAACTAATAAATTAATGCAACATGTGTGCATATATGCATGAAGTGCATTATTATTAATGTTTCCAATTAAGCAACAAATGAACTTACTGCTTGTTTGAAAAAGCACATACTGATACTTAATATGCTATGTGTCTACCTGAAGTGGACAAAATCCAGGCAATCCTAAATTCTATATTTACGTTTTCCCACAGTCCTAAATCCACTCCATAGTGCAGTGGTGGGACCAAACTGCTGCAATATAGCTTTCTATACTAAAAAAGTACATGTTTAACACCTATCCTTCAGCTATCTAGGAATCTGAGGTACCTTAAAAATGTACCTATCTGATATAGATTACACAATTAGAAGTATTTGACATGCACAGGTGCAACCCTGTGATGTAATAATATTCAGAGAGCTTTGTCTGAATTCAGGAAAAAAAGGGAATGTATTACCTTCTGAAGAAGGACAAGAAACTCAAGAGGACTACAGGGATGTTGTGGGTTATGCAGGGAAAAAAAGCAGAAGGGCCGATTCCCAGACAGAGCTTAATCTGCCTACCGCTGTAAAAGACGGTAAAAAATAAATACATCAGCCAAGGAGAATCTCCATCTTTTATTGGATGCAGGGGAAACGGTGGCAAGGACTGAGGAAAAGGCTGAGGTACTCATTTCTTTCTCTGCCTCACTCTTTAACAGTCAGACTGGTTGCTCTCACTGAACCAAGCCCCTGAGCTGGAAGACAAGGACAGGGAGCAGAATGGAGCCCCATAATCCAGGGGGAAAGAGTCAGTGACTGCTACACCGCTGAGACACACCCAAGTCTCCAGGGCTGGATGGGATCCACCCAAGGGCTGAGCATCATCACATGCAGGACAGCCAGGGAATCAGCCCCAGCCAAGGTGGGTGTGTGGCAGGCAGCTCCTGCTTGACCCACCCGAGCTCCTTCTGTGACAGGGTGACGCCCTCAGTGGATGAAGGAAAGGCTGTGGGTGTGTTTCCCTGGGCTTTAGAAAGCCTTTGGCACTGTCTCCCACACATTCTCCTGCGGACACCGGCTGCTCACGGCCTGGCTGGGCCCTGCTGCACCGGGTGTAAAACCTGGGATTGGTGGGGAATGGAGGCACATCCAGCTGGGGCCGGGCACCAGGGGAGTCCCAGGGCTCAGCACTGGGCCTGCCCTGTGTAGTATCTTTATTGATGATCCAGACAAGGGGATCCAGTGCACACCCAGTGAGTCCATGGACAGCACCCAGCTGGGTGGGAGCGTGGCTCTGCTGGAGGGCAGGAAGGCTCCGCTGAGGGATCTGCACAGGCTGGATCCATGGGCCCAGGCCGGTGGTCTGAGGGTCAGCAGGGCCAGGTGCTGGGTCCTGCCCTTGGGTCACACCAAGCCCTGCAGCTCCAGGCTGGGGCAGAGGGGCTGGAAAGCTGGGAAAGGCCCTGGGGGTGCTGGGGACAGCGGCTGGACAGGAGCCCAGGTGGGCAAGAGGCCAATGGCACCGGGGCTGTGCCGGCCATGGTGTGGCAGCAGGGCCGGGGCAGGGACTGTCCCCTGTGCTGGGCACTGCTGGGGCCACACCTCAGATCCTGGGGCACTGCTGGGAACCTCAGGGCAAGAAAGACATTGAGGGGCTGGAGCGTGTCCAGGGAAGGGAACGGAGCTGGGGAAGGGGCTGGAGCACCAGGAGGGGCTGAGGGAGCTGGGGGGGCTCAGCCTGGAGAAAAGGAGGCTCAGGGGGGACCTTGTGGCTCTGCACAACTCCTTGACAGGAGGGGAGAGCTGGGGAGGGGTTGGGCTCTGCTCCCAGGGAACAAGGGACAGGATGAGAGGAAACGGCCTCAAGCTGCACCAGGGGAGGTTCAGGTTGGACATCAGGAGGAAATTTGTCATGGAAAGGGCTCTCAGGCACTGGAAGGGTCTGCACAGGAAGGTGGTTGAGTCACCAGCCCTGGAGGTTCAGAAGATGTGTAGATGTGCTTAGGAACAGGGTTTAATGTTAGCCCTGGCAGTGCTTGTTTTATGATTGGACTTGATCTTAGAGATCTTTCCCAACCTAAACAATTCTATGATTGGTTCCAATTTTCTCTGCTTTCTTAGCGGTGAAGAAAATTTCTCATTTTAATTCATTTTAAACAATGCTAATTTATTAAATGAAATAATTTATGAACAGAAAGTCCAAAGGAAATGTTCTGATATTAAGCATTTTCACAAGTGGTAAATTACTTTTCCCCTTAAAATCCAGTGATGAAAAAGAGAAAGAACTCAAGACAGCTTTGTTACAATTAGTTCCTGTGGCAGTGGCTCTATTTTTGGTTCTTCAGGTAGAGCCACCATCTCCTTCTTGATGTAGTAACACCTTTACTGTGTCAAAACCTGAGGAAAATGCACACATACAAGCTACCACGGAGGAGGGAGGCTAATTCTCACCAGGTGTAAATGGCTCAAAAGCTGGTGGAGCACTGCCAAGTTACTCCAGCTGAGAATCAGCTCCACATAGACCCACTCCAAACTAGTTGGCTATTTGTGTTTCTCTTGGAATATCGCCAAGGGCTCATCGCAATGCCCAACTGTGTTTACATCTTTGAAATATTCTGAAATTGCTGCTGTCTGGGACTACAGCTCAGACTACAGATAGAGCTGGTAGTCCTTTTGTTCAAGGAGAAAAAAAATGGTGGGGGGGAAGCAGCAAAACAACAACAACAAAAAAGGCATTTTAAACTTTAAAATCAGCTCTGTCTCATAAAATTAAACTTTCAAGCAAATGCGAAAAATAAAGAGAAAACTGCTGTGGGGGATAGCAATTTCACTCTTGTGGTTTATGAACTGCAGGAAAGTGAAGCCAATTCCCCATAGTGAGATTACAGGTCTCCTCTTCTACAGGTCTTAAATTAAAAACCAGCTGAATCCAAAGTGTGCTAGTTTACTGGATCAGAAGATTCAATTATTTCTGCTAAGTAACTGAACGTGAACTACTTCCTTTTAATAATACACAACTAATAATTACTGCCCAAGAAAGGACTTTTTCCAACCAAGCTAATTAAACTAAAGCAATATATTTTTCGACTGCTCTCAAATTTAACTAAAGCGAGGAACATCGAAAAGCAAGTAAATGAAAATCTCCACTCACATAAAGAAATACAAAGCCACGCAAAGTGTTCAGACATTACAAGAAACAGGATTTGCCCAAAATTGATACGTTGAAATCAACATAATTTCTGGCATATATTCGGCATACATGCACATGTGTGTTCTGCACACTTGTACAGATACAGTGGAAGAGCTTTACTGCAAAGTGCATGCAAAGCACTTCCGGCTTCATTACCTGCTTAAACTCCCCCTGAAAGAGGTCACAGTGAAATGTGTTAAAGAACTGATCCACATCCCTAATACACAACATACTAGAGGTGGCTAAACTACTGATTTTCCTCTATTGTGATACTCTGGGATTGAGCTGTTCCAGACTCCTCAGCCCCAGGCAATGCTGGGGCAATTTGAGAGAAAACATTTTCTGGAATGTTCATCAACAGGAAAAGAAAAAAAAAGCGATATTCTAAACTGCTGTGACTCAGAAATGCCTAATAACTGCAATTTATTGCATTGGTTTGATCATGATAGCATTTATGGACTACAAAGGTTGTAGTTCAGTCTACATTTTCATTTGTTCACATACCTATTGCAGAGTTTAATTAGTTCATAACAACTATACTCGTTCAACATTATATAGAAAATTCACTTGGAGTTAACAAATTTTTATTTTCTTCCATGCACTTTTTTCTGAAATGTTAATGATTCTTGCAAATTCATTTCCACCACTTAATTTGTATGGAAGCATTCATTAAAAATACCTCTCTTGAATTCAGTATGATTGCTCACACAAGCAATAGCACCTCTATACTCAGAGCCTGCTGAATGACATTCACATCTGTATTTTCAAGTCATAACAGAAAATGAAATGCTTTCCAAGACAAATTTATCACAACAAACACACTAATTTAAGCTATTTTTTTTGTTGTTAAACTAAAGAAAAAATAAGGAGAAAAATGATCCAGTGATCTGTTTCTGATGGTAAAACCGCCAGAAAGTTAAATCTCCCTTTGTGCCACTAGAAAACCTTTCACACTCCAGAAGTTCAGTTTCGTTCAGTTCTCCACACCACTTTCCCTGAACAGCTGAGCCTAATAGATCAAAATAAGTTTGTGGGAAAAACCATGCTTATGATCTTCCATATGCTGCAGACTAAACTACAAGTGCATTGTGGTTTTAAGTTGTTTTAGAAGGACCACTTCCAAAATGGAGAATGGCTTCTTGTAAGTATAAAAGAGGAAATAAAAATACCACTCCAGCATTCTGTTAAAATACAATTAAACCTATATCTAGGTGCCTCAGACTGATAATATATTTTAACAGGATGATGAACTTTTCTTTCTCTCTTCTGAACATGTTTCTATTTCTTACACATCTGTCACGTCTTACCTACCTTAACTGAATGCCTGAAATATCTTCAGCATTCTCACCACAGTAATACAGTCACATCAGGTAGGCTTAGATGCCAAACTTCTCTCATAAATTTCTGAAACCTGCGATTTCTAAATAATGAGTAGAGTCTATTATTCCCACTGACTACTTTCATTTTTTTCAAGAACCACATCAAGTCTACCTAAATTACTCACTTCTATTGCCTGCCTCAAAATCACTAATTAAAACAACTCCAAATAGTTCCCAACTTTAACAATCAGGGAACATCTACCACATTTAAAACATATTTCTGAGCAGCCAAAAGCCAGAAGTCTATAAATCCTCTCTATCCAGGATTTCTGCATCCATCCAAACAAAACTGTAGCACAGACATGCAAACAAGCCACCTGCTCAGAAATCTACTTAATCTGAAGTTTGGAAGAATTTTAGAGAGAATTTTGCTTCAGTACAGAAGCAAGCGCACTTCAGTTATTTGTATTTTTATCTTTTGACCAAGTGAAGGTGCAGCAAGAAAAGAACATAAAAGGATCAGGTATTTTACTAAGAAGAATATATCCAGTATGGTTTTGTCCATATGGTTTTGTCCAAATTGTGTAACAATTTGATTCCCTATATATTTTTGTTATGTGGAAAATGCTATATAGGTTTTTTGATTTGAAAGGGGACATAAGAACTAATAATTGGAATGGTCACTTTGAGGCAGAAGTTCTTACTCCCTGTGAATTTTGGGGAGTGAAACTCACAGTGTAACACCTTGAGCTGCTGCTGCTGCTCTATATGGAAACCACACTCCCAGCTTGGGAGGTTTATTATGTTAAATGAAGTCAATATTTTATTTTAATACAGTTTCATTTTAATTGATGTTCACCTCAATGACTAAAAATTTGTACAAGGTCCCAGAAAGTAAACATCAGGTGATTCATCACCGGCAAAATGAAAGCGTGTCCCTCTCATGAAATGAATCTATAAATCTTCGCTGATGGAAACTGAGTTCAGTGAGGAATGAAAGAGACTATTACAGCTGCTCTTGAAAAGATGGAGGAGGAAGGCACTGAAATGGAGATCTAGGCTTCGAATCTGCGTGGAACCAAAATCAGGCTGCCTCAGTTTGGCCCTTTGCATGCCCTTTGAAACTGCCCTGATTACACATGGAAGTTTCCAGTCTTTCTATGCAAAGTGCACGTGCACACTGCACACACACAGAGAAGAAAGAGAACATTTGACAAGGAGTCAGATAGCAAAGTCACCTATTCGGTGATAAAACACAAATCAGACAAGAAAATAACTGAGACAAGAGTTACACACCCATGGCTAAGCACTGCTGACCACAGTGGATGCACAACTTGAGTAAAGACACTTGGCTGGAACAGTCTAGACAACTGCAGTGCACCAAGGAAAGAGACAACAGGTTGGAAAAAATCTCCAGCTCTCCAACCAAAGGGGGATGATGATTTGGAGAATAAGCCCCCTGTCGAGGCTGCTTTGGGCTGATACTCACTAATGCAACCTACATGTTGATGTCCTTTAGGCTGGAAGGAATTCATCCATCTCCTCTGACAAAGCCAGAGCTTACAGGACGGGCCTCACCCAGTTGGCTAAACACAATATAAACAAGACTTGAACAGAAAGAAACTGCTCCACACATACACACCCTTAACTTTCTTTCCTCAGTCCTCAATTTTGGAAAAATAAGGTGGCACTAGAGCTGTTGGCCCATATGTAAACATGCCAGATCAAATCTAATCAATGTTCCATTGGAGGGAAGCTACAAAACCCCAGGAGTCCAGCCCAGGCATCTGTCACTGCAGGACAAATGGTCACAAAATGCCCTCCTAGGCCGACATTAATATTTGCTCTCCTATCTTCCCTGACTGGGAAATTAAGAATTTCTGAAGCTCAGAAGGCCTTTAGCAAAAGAATGAAGGAGGAAATGAGAATACATAGACACTAAAAAAAAAAATTACTTCTGCAAAAAGAAAAATGAGGTTCTGTTTCACAGGAATAGATCCCTCCAGAAAATTGAAGCCAAGTGAAAATCCACTCTGGATAATGAGTCTGGAGGCAATCTCTTCCAAAAAGGCTTCTTTAAGCTATCCAGGCCAATATGTCATTTAGAATAATGAAACTGTCATATGTTTGCAAGAGAGTTGTGATTGTCCCTTCCTTTCCCACATGGTGGAAAACGGAAAAAAAAGTGCTGAAAGAGATAAAATGTTCTTCTGCTATCTTTTATGCCTGTTTGAAAGGAGGAGGACCAAAGTTTCTCCTGCAGCTGTATATATCTGCTTACAACTATTATGGAAAATCAGTAGCTAGGAAAAAGATCTTCTCTTTCTGCCACTTGCATTTCTTTTGCACTATCAAGTAAAATGTGTACTCTTATCCTGTCACTAAAGCACAATAATCCACTTCTTAATAGAAAGGCCACTTGCCATTTTCCACAAGATCACAGCATACACACAGAATACCTGTCCTTTAGCAGATGCACATCTTTTCTACAAACCTCAGAGACCTGTTCTCATGTCGATGCATAAACGCACACGCACCTTTATAGGCATTTGTTTTTACACAGCATTTCTGAATAACAACTGTAAAAGGATTAATATACAGTGGACTCATTCTGCAAGCACAGCAGATCTTGTGCACTGAGTGCATCAGGCCTTTTTGGGCAAACACCAATTAAAGTCTTTGGCAGTACAGAAACCAGAGTGGATGGTAGAGTCTATCTTCAAGCTGTGGCTAGTACTAAAACTCTTACCTGCAAAATAGTACTGGGGGGATGGGGGGGTGTGTGATGAACTACAATAGAAGGCTGAAAATCTTCAATTCAAATACTTACTAATAAATTATTAGGATGGTTCCATGAACGATGCCACTGTAGAGTTAATAGCCTGTCTGATACCACAGAACTCCTTCTGATGACAAAGACCTTCTGGTTGAAATCCAAATGCAAACTTCCACCTTTATCTCAGCTTCCTGACATCTGAACCACCTGTTGGGACCATCCACTGCTTGTAGTGAGTGTGATAACAACAGCAAACTCCCTGTTGCAAGGCCTGTGTTGATACCTGCCCATTTCAGGTGTCTGCCTGACACACAGTTCTAGCTCCAAAGTGGGACAGACAGAATCCCAGAAAGATGGCTCAAAAAGAAATTCTGGAGATCTCTAGTCCAACCTACCACTCACTACCTCTCACCACCACTAGATCTGGTCAGCCATGACTGTCTAGCCAAGCCTTGGAAACATTCAAGGATGTTTTCTCTGACACCTCTCTGGTGTTCCTGCTTGCTATACTTTTACTTCTATTACATGATTTTTTTTGTTACTGAAAAATAAATTAAAACCCTCTAGACAATGGCTTTATCCTCGGAAGTCTTAGCAGTCCTAAATACATGATATGGAATTATTGCATAGAATTATTTGGGTTATTCTCTCTGCCAGTTTGTCTATCTTCATAACAGTTCAGAACAAAAAGGGTCTTTAAAAGTACTTTTCAACCAGCTTTCCATTTTACAGTAAATGTTATTGAGGAACTAGAGTCTTTTCGTTCACATTCACAGCAACTATGGCTACTGTCTATACAAGATTGTTTCAAGGTCTGTGAATATGTTCTGGCCGTGCCCTGGATTTGTTGGGATGAAACCAGAGTACATTTTCCTGTGACTAGTTTTTGCAAAAAAATCAGGATGTCCAGGCTTTATACTGAAGAAGACCCAACAGTTCCCAGCATCTGGGCTGTTCTGAAGGAAGTGCATTAAGAACAGTGCCAGCAGGTCAGGGAGTGATCCTGCCCCTCTGCCCAGCCCTGGGAGGCACATCTGGAGAGCTGTGTCCAGCTCTGGCCTCCTCAGGACAGGAGGGACAGGGAGCTCCCGGAGCGGGGCCAGCAGAGGCTGCAGAGATGATTTAGGGCCTGGAGCATCTCTGCCAGGGAAAGGCTGAGGGAGCTGGGGCTGTCCAGCCTGGAGAGGAGCCCCAGCTGAGAGGGGCCCTCATCCCTGGGTGTCCCTGTGAGCAGGGAGGGCTCCGAGCAGGGCCCAGGCTCTGCTCCGGGGGGCCCAGCAATGGCACCAGAGGAACGGGCAGGAGCAGATGCCCAGGAGCTTCCACCGGGACATGAGGCAGAACTTCTTCCCTGGGCAGTGACCAAGCCCTGAACAGAGACCAGAGAGGGTGTGGAGTCTCCTCACTGGGGATATTCCAGAACCCTGTGCTCTGGGATGGCCCTGCTGGAGCAGGGAGGTGGGACCAGCTGACCCCTGTGGTCCCTTCCAGCCTGACCCATCTTGGAATTCTGTGAAGCTCATTGCGTTCCAACTGATGCCCTGCTCATCCAGATCTGGCAGCCAGCCCCATATGCACTGCGAGAAGCATCATGCCCCTAGGCCAAACAGAGCTACCCTTTGCATTCAGCATTGCTCTGGACATCTAAAATCCTGGTATTCCTGAGTTTCTCATGAAACGGCTAATGTTTTCACACTTCTCCTCCTTATCATCTATCCTGATAATCCGTGGTCCAAGATGACTTCTGCAAGTACTAACTTCTAAGTACCTGCTTTTAGCATGGCAAGTTGCATTTCAAAATGGCCGCTCCCTGCTCAATGATAATACTCGTGTAATTAACAATTAAGACAGTTGAATTTTCATTAGTGAGTAGACGCTCAATCTGGAATTTGAATTCTTGCCCTCGGAGCCCAGGAAAGTTAGAGCATTGGTTTCAGAGACAAAACATTGTCCCATTTCTTCTGTGCAATTAAAAATAACCATTCAGTTTTAGATAATAATAGAGGACAAAATACCAAGTACTATTAAAAATATTTAAGCACACACAAGTGGTATATACTTAAAAGACCTTAGAGACTGTCATGTTATGCAAGCCAATCAAGCTCTCATGGTTTAATTTGCAACTAAAACATTTTAAATGGAAGTAAAATCTAATGTGTACAGGTTATATATAAAAATGCAGATGGCTACAGGCAAAAGACACTAAGTTAATGCAGTTTGGCTTTCACTCAGACCTTACTCCAGTGTTCTCAAAGTACTTTGCAACTATTGATTAATGTGTTTTATGAATGAGGGATATTTCTATCTTTTAATTATTTCTACTAAAGGTAATATGAGACAGAAGGTTAGTGCTGCAACCAGAAATGGAAACTCTAGGTGCATTACTTTCAAAGCAGAAAAAGAAAATTATTTTAGGATACTAGACAAGGAACAACATGAAATTTAACTTACTTATGGAGTTCTGAGACCTTAAAGAACTTTAAATTTTGAAGTCTTGACTATGTTCGTAAATATTTTCTAATAGGCAGCTTTGACTATGTTAAATATTTTCTAATGGACTAGCTTGATAATGCTAGGTCAAAAAGGAAAAAGATTCACCATGTTAAGTTCAGCAAATTTCTGTATCTTTTCAGAGATTACATTATTGTGATGTGGAAAGAAATTGAGATTGATTTCCTAGAGAGGCTATGACAAACCTCTCCTTTTAGGGCAAACTAAGTATAGCAACAGAAATGCCAAAGAACAGTGGTGCTCACTAGGCACAGGAGTGTACTACAGCCTGAAATCCAGCAGCAGCTAGTCAAACCCCCACAAAAGAGCTGCTTGTCTTCCCAAGCTTTCTGACTTGGGCTAGCTGATGGGACTCTGCAACTTCTGCATCTGCTGCCCTGATGGATTAATGAAGGGTTGTTATTGCTATTGTTGATGTTTCAACTGGACGTGTCATCAATTGGCCTGGAAACTTCATTCAGCGTTGCTGAATAGTGAGTAAAAAAACCCAGGTTGGTGGAAGACTTTCATCAAGACTCTCTCCCAGATGGAAAAAGCAAGTATCTTCAGGAGACCATGCAACACTCAACTTCCTGGACCACAAGGGGGTGGGAGATGAGTTAACAGCACTGTCAAGCATGGAGTGTGGAAGTGCAGCTATAACCTGGAGTTGCAGAAGAGATGGAAAGTGGTTTTTTTACTTGAAGGATAGGTCATGGCAGATAGCTCAGGCAACTTGTGCCAAGTGACAGGATTTGCACACAAAGAGAATGTGGTAGAGCTGATTTTAGAGAAACATTATTTGTAGGTTAGTGAGTGGACAAAAGGTTTTCTCAACAGGTTTTTACAGATCTAATTACACACAGAAAACTCAAATGGTTCACTTTAGCCTCTACATAGTGCGACTTTATAGATAGTGTTTTGCTTTAATTTAATTTCTCTAGACTTCTCTGCGACTTTTGGTACTTCACTGCCTGGAAGATTATTACTGACACTGAAATATGGTGCCTGGTTACGAACACTGCAATGAAGATATGAGGTTGCCAGACACATTGTAAACAGAGCATAATTACAGTATTTACAGTTGAACATCAAAATGGGAAAAGATGCCAAGTGGCATTTCTCAGAAGTTAATATTGGGACTCATACCATCTAACATCTTCCCGAATAATTTGGAAAATTAAGTAAACTGCACATTGACTGCATACACTGTGCACACAAGAAGAAGATGAACTAAAACACAGCAGGTTGCTAAGTTGAAAAAAAACCCAGAAAGATCTGGAGGTCTGAGAGGGAGAAAGAGAAGGGTGCATTTCAGAAGGAAACTAATCTAGACAAATGTAGAATAATAAGCTCAGACAAAATTAACATCCATCTCAAGTAACCAAATAGGAAAAAGCCAATTTTCAATAAAAAAGAAAAAAAAATTCAAGAGATTTCACAGTTTATTCACACTGAAAATTCACATCAGGGTATATGCATCAGGTTTGACAACTTGTTTGCCACATTTCAGCCTGATGTGATGTTAAAAGGAAGAATAATACATTCCCTTAAAACCCTGCCTTTTAAAATACATTTTTACTTATTTCAAACATAAACCACATGCTCACGAAAGACCCAATTTACAGTCCCATCAGCAGAAATAATAAACAGCAGTGTGACATTAGTAAGAGACACAGAAGCAGCACATACAAGGAAGTCAGGAACTAAAGTCCATCTGTATCCAATACTGTCAAGGTGTTCTAAGTGTTCACTACGCAGTAGAGCAAAATCCATGAAATATTAAGCTGCCACTGAGTTGTCGACTTTAGTTTAGAAGCTCAGCTAGACCTTGGGGAAAGCTATTACTTTATAAAAGAAAAGAAGATTCTGAGGGATATGCAATAAAAGACCTTCAGCGTTGCTGAAATAAGCTCACTGAGTTAAATGACTACTGTATACACTAATGAACCTCCAATATTATCTGTAGGATGGAAATTGTCAAAAGAATGTACCCTTGCAATAAAACTAACCTGTAATTAAATAAACTCACCAAGGATAGAAAATATATTTTATGACACAAAAGCCCCCTGCATGGACTGTTCAACAACTGCTTCTGGCTGAGAGTTTGAAGATCACATCACCTTTTTCCACATCATTATTTGGTTAACCATACCCACAGTACAGTACATTATTTGTCACAGGAATTATTCATTACAAGAAAATATAAAAACTTTATCAAAGTGAATGCCACTTTTCTTCCTAACACAGCAGTCTAAATACAGCTGATGCAGACAAAATGGCTGATGTGATAGCAATCAACAATATTTATATATATATATATATGCTTAAAAACCTGCTTACCAAGGGGAGCCATATATTCTGAATCCCCTCACCGTCACTTCAGAGTCTTGAAGATAGATGCAGTTTGTTAGAAGAGACTGTACATTTTCATAGCTCTCTGGCTTCAGCTTAGAAACAGAGGGGAAATAGTAAAAGTCCTGCTTGATTAAGTCAGCCATGAATTCCTGGTCAAAGGTCAATTCATGATTTCCTGCTATCACAATCTTGTATTCATAGGGCAGGCTACCTAAAACAGTGAAAAACAAACAAATTACTTGTTTTATGGAAAATTTGATAAAAGCAAACAGATAGACAAAGTGTTATCGATTCCTGTAATATGCTCACATGTTTGAAACAATCGAGCCTACCCCTACTACATGTTATTGTAATTCTTGCTGATTTCAGGTAAATGACATTACTGTCTTTTTCATGGCACACTATGATTTAGCATGCTTAGCATTAATGTGTTGAAATTACTTTCAACTCATCAACCTTAAAAACCAGTCTGCAGACTTCTGCTCTACTATTTACTTCTAGTTAATTGCCATTTGTGCTGCAAGTATCATTTACTGTGACAGTGATGATAACTCTTTGACAGAAATTAGGGTTCAAAGAAGATCAGCCGTAATGCTTCATAAAATCATGTCAGCTCTCTTCTCCCAGAGCTGAGGTCTTTGTCAGCTTGTACTGACGAGGTCTAGCAGTCAGAACTTGGGTCAGCCAGAGGGGTCTTTGTCCTGACATTAATACCAAGCCCTCAAGCAAGGCATGGATTCAGTTTGGCTGTCAAAAATCCACATCCCACAGTGAAATATCTCTGTTTGCCTCTATCCCATGGGTTTTTTCCTGCTCCATTTTCTCAGTGACTCCCTTAGCTCTGTGGACTATAATTTAAAGTGACTCATGTTCAAGAATATTTTACAACCCGTATTTAGTGAAAAACCTTAGAACAACCTCCTGATGAAGGCAAGAATATATATGCCCACACACGTGGGCTCTTCCTGAGAGCAGCACTGAAACAGGAACTTTCCACCTGACTCCACATTTGGTTATTCATTGGATTCTGCCCCTGAGCTGGCGTTGCCTGTCTCAAACAGCTCAGCACAAACCTCCTAAGCACATCTGGGGAAGAAACAAAGACAAAACTGTACAAAGCTGCATTCATTAGCTTTGTTTTCTGCACTGTTAATTTGTGTCAGGATGAAGATGGTCAGAAGAGGAGATTGGAAACAGAAAGAAATATTTTATTGAAAATTAAACCCACCTTGCATAACAGCAATTTTGTGGGGTTTTAATTTTAGAAATGCATTGTTGGTAACATAAAAATCCTTAGCGATGGTCCAAACTTAACCTGGAGGCAGGCTATTTAGAGAATGCAAAAAACCTGTTAATATGCAATGGCAAATGTTGGCATGAGTAGGACTTAAAATGCAACAGTGTGATTCAGAGTTATGGAAAAAGAACACAGAACAGTGCTAGCTTAAGGGAGGTGATACAGGGCTGAACTTCGCCAAATGAAGACCTGGGTGATTCTCATGTACAAGTTTCAGACACTTGTAAACACCTGTATGAGGAAAGCTGATGGTACAGGTTCCACTCTTTCCTGTGGACCAAATACATATATGTCTTTAGAATATTTAACAAAAACCCTTTTCAGATATTTATAATTACATGTTAAATGTTCAAGATTCAATAATTTACCTGAAAGGCTTCTCCATTTTGCTTCTGAAACACTTAGCACTTAGCAGATGTGTACTCCACCTGCACAAGCTTACCAGGTGTATGCACACATACACACGTAAGTTAAAAATGTTATTTGCATGCTGCGATATGTATGGGCATCTTCAGCCCTTAAAGGAATAAAGAAATCATGTATCCCACAACATTGTTACCATTTCTCTTGTGTTTGGTAAATCTTTTCCAGCTCATCTGATCCATCCATCTAGCAGCCAAGAACCTGCATGAGCTGGTTATAGTTGTTGCTTCCACTAATGTATTTATGTCATGTTGCTGTCTGTGGGTGTTACTTAGGCAAATTAGCAAATTACTCTAAATGTACAGTTACATTTATTATAGTGGCGGCCAGAAGCACTGCTGTAGTTACAGGTCTGTCAGCTTTTCAATTAACAACTGTGTTTTTGATGAGTATGCAGCTCAGTTGTTTGGTTTTTTCTTTTATTCCACAACAGGCTTAGGTAAAACTATTTCCTTTTCTTTGTCTCCTCAACTATACTTTTTACTCTTTAAATCTTGATTTTTTTTTTTACTAATAGGATGTTTTCTGCTGCCTGTTCATAGATTTAGCAATATTTGGTTCAAATCTTGTTCCTTGGAAGACTTAAGTACATGCTTTGCTTTTTACTCCTAGTGCTTTTGAAGTACAAAGTCAGACCAGACTTAGGTATAAATCTTTGAAATCTTGTTCTTGCCTAGGCACCGCTGTTGTGAAGTTAGGTGTAAGGAACAGATTTCTGCACTATTTGTAGCCCTGGCTTCCTTGGTTAGGAGCAGGACATCCCCAAAAGCACATAATCTAAGAGCAGTTGCATGGCTGTGTTCCAATGTACAACCCTTGAAGAAACACTTTTCCATTTTTTGTCCCAACAGCTCTTGATTGCAGATAATTCAAATGCTTCCAGGTTCATCAGTTATTCCCACAGCCGCACCCAGGATGGAGCAACTTCACTCAGAAAGACTCTGAAGTGAGTTTTTGTGGCCATGGCACCCTGGCTGTGTTAATTACCAGCAAAACCAGCTGAACAAAGTAAAGTGATCTTTCTCCTCCATGTAGCGCTTGTGAGACCTTCTCTGGAGTGTGGGGTCCCATCCTGGGCTCTTCAGTGACGGGAGAATTACTGAGAAACTGAAGCAAGTCCATCAGAGAGCTGCCAAGGTGGTTGGGATGAGGGGAGAGACTGAGATCTGAGGCTGTTCAGCCACAGAGAAGGTGCAGGACAGACCCTGCTGCTGGTCTGCAACCACATGAGCGAACTGCTAGCAGGGCTGAGGCTATGCCAAAACCAAATCAGAGCAGAACTGCCCAACTACCACCTGCTGATGTGATTCAGCCCTGGGAAATGGGGTTTGGCATTTGGCCTCCAGTGGCATGGTTGATTTTTTTGGTGTGTTTTTGGCTGATTGGTTTGGTTGTTTTGGTCAAGTCCTTTTTTGGGGCAAAGCAGAGCTGCTTCCTTCATGCAAGGATGAGGGGGTGGGTGGGAGCAGAGGCACCGCTTCGATGTGCTCGTCCTCTGTCCTCTGCGTGGCTTCTCTCTCCCCCGCAGCCGTGCTAGGGACTGCTCCTGCTCTTCTGCTCCAGCCCCAGTGACAGGAC
>VYZR01019188.1:57807-84165 GCA_013400675.1 Oxylabes madagascariensis | reverse complement strand
TTATTTTTTTATATATATACCTAAGCTCAAACTAGATGATCTGCTTTCATTAGCTATGCTATAATTATATTTATTTATTTTATTTCTTTAGACAGGCTTTGAAAAATCACCCCATTGTGCTCAATATGATGATTTGTTTAACAGCACTGCCTACTGAAGGGAAGAGAGGGCTCCTTCTCCCCTTCTGATTCAGCCACTGGCCCTGATAACAGGGCAGGTACCAGGCATAAACCAGTGGCTGTGGGTTCCAGTCAGTGAACTGCTGGTCAGGAACTGGACTGACACTCTCTGCCCCATCCCACAGGCTGGCACACAGCACACGGGCACAGTCTGTCAGCACTGACAACCCGGCTACAGGTAGGAATAATCTTATATAATTAATAAATCTTATCTTGCACTGGTGGCAGAGGAAAATGGAGCGTTACTCCGTGTGGGAAGGGATCTTTTCCTGCCATTATTCATGAGCACATAAAGCCCCCCGGGCTCTGCCAGTCCTCCCCCATTCACGCATTCAAAGTGAGCAGGAGTCAGGATTAGCAACCTGTAAATCACAGCAGATAAAATCCTGCAGGGTGCTGGCCCTGAAGGTTCTGAGCTGCGAGGCTCAGGTGCAGCATCTCGCTCTCTGCTTGCAGCTTGTCCACTCAAATTGCTGAATACACCAGTCCTTTTGCTGACAAAACCTCCAGGCTAGTTTAAAAAGCTGGCAAAGAGAAGTTATCGTAACTTTATGAATAATCACCCAACAAACAAAAGGATATTTCTATGCTTCTCTTGAGAACAGCTTTTCAGATTATCCAGAAAGTGTTTTGAAGCTGCGTGGGTTTTTATAGGATGTAAAAGGGGAATTCTTTATAAGGTTCTTGTATTTTGTACTAATCCTACAGGGCTACAATTTGACATTATCAAAAATTGTCCCAGAAAAACTTTGACCCGTAACTCTCACACAGCTTGACTGAAGTTTTTTCTTTTCCAAGGTGGGTAGAGAGACTGGAAGAGAACAATACTTGGCTGTTTTCATTCCACTTTACCCCGTAGGTACAGAAATGGAAGAATCCCCTCTGGAAGGGCAACAGCGATCCCGGTGGAACAACACATTTGGATGCTCGCCTTTTGCACCACGCTTTGAAGGTCGACAGAGTTACCTGCTGCAGGTGCTAAATATTTCTGTTATTATTGCTCCTGGGCCCCAGTCCCAGGGAGCCCTGCTTGGCAATTAATTGGATTGTTGAAAGTCTAAACCCTGGCTATCCTTAGGCTGGTATGAAAGGAGCACCAAAAGGAGGAACCAAAACAAATTCCACCTTGGAGGGAGAACAGAGCCTAAGAAAGGAGTGGGAAATTGAGTGACATGAAGCCAGAGAGGTCCAGCTTTGTGGCTTTGCAGGGCTGCTCCAGCTGCTCCTGTGCACTGACTTCTCCGACCTGCCAGAATAACTTCCCTCCTTTTTAACATTTAATTCCAAAGTTCTGCACAGGACTGAATGAATGTTATGTTTTGTGATGAGTCAGTCCAGCCTGTGTTTTTCCCCTAGGCCCTACCTGTCTTCTAAACAAGGAGATATTAGACATGGTAGCAGGCTCTGCTGACTGATGTGAGTGTTGAAATTAGAGCTGTGCTTGCCGCTACTGCTTGTATTTGTTTTACACTATTTGGAAAAAAAAAATCAGTAAGTACTTTAGTACAGCAGGTCAGGCTGGTGAGCAGCATTTCTTTATTTTTGTCCTGTGAGAAGATCTGGCTGAACAAGAAACTCACAGTAGGGATCAGCTGGCTGATCTGGGCAACCAAGTTGCATTTGCTGCTTTCACTTAATTTGTCCCAAGCTATTTAGAAAATAATTCAGCCTCAGGAGTTTTATATTTTACAGCATGCCAGGAAAGTTGTCCACAGTTTGTTGATGATCAAGGAAATATCTTATTTAAAATAAAAACTACAAATTAAACAACACTGAACTAAAACCAAACCCAGATTTTAAGGTGACAGGTGGTACCTGCTCTCATAGCTGTGACTGAATTCCATTAGAAAGAAAGAAAATTGCAGTAAGAGCTGAAAAACAAGCCCGAGGAAGCCTCCCTTATTTCACATGAAAATCCTAGGTGTTGGGCATGGTGAAGATATATTACCATAAATCAAAGCTAATGCCATGAGCCAGATGGTTCAAATTTGTGTACTAAGTGTTAGGCACTAACAGAGCACAACAGTCTGTTGTCTTTCCACAGGAGGGTTCTCACTTTTGAGCAGCTAATTAGCCTAAAATTAATTAGGCCCAATCTGAACATTTTTACACACACAGAAAAAGAAAAAAAGAAAAAAAAAAAAGAAAAAAATTTGAACATATGCAGAAACAGGCCAAACCCCCTGTCTGACCAGAGCAGCAATGGCACTGAGAACGGGCAGGAGGAAATGAGGGAGCAGAATGGAAAAGAGCCCACACAGGCAACTGCCACAGGCAGGTTGAAGGGAAGAAAGAAAGAAGAAAGAAAACAAATCTTTGGGGAAGAGAAACTGTTCATCTCCAAAGTTTCCTTGGGTGCTGCACCGAGGGTCAGCTTGTCACCAGCTTGGTCCAGGAGGTTGGGATAAATATTTTGCAGGTGCCACACTTGACATGATGCTGGTGTTTAAGCTGCTCTGCTGTTGTGGCTGCCTTGCAGGGATTTAGAGCCAGTGGCACCCAACTCCTGTATCCCAAAGGAGATGGCAAAGCTCACAGCTCTGCCAGGGAGCCGGCAGTTGCCAGAACAACTCCTGCTGCTCCAGAGCAGCATTCCCCCGGGAACCTCGCTGTAAAAATGCTGACACCTACCCCATTAGCCAGCAGACTTTCTGGATGACACAGATACCAAATCCCACCCCATTTCCACTTCCTTCAGGCACACAAGATTTTTTTTTTTTTTTTCCTTCCCAGATTGGAGTCTCAGCTCTTAAATAGCACACGAGCCAAAAAAGTCCCATAAAATGAAGAATTATATTTTGGTTCTTTTTTCTCTCAGTGAGCAAGCTTCATACGCTCAGATGTGCTAGGCAGGGCTGAGATCTGGAGCACTGCAATAATGTTTAATCCCATTACTAATGCTTATTTTAGAATCTGCTTGTCCTTAAAGACATGATAGTGATCTTAATTATTGTCTCCAACATGTATTTGCCTGAAATAATTATTATACTTCATTCCTATAGAGACAATGAGATAAAACTCTAATTTCATTTTATTGGCCCTTCTATCCATCAAGAAATTAGTTTCTTGTGAGAGCTTTGAAGTAGTCCCCTTCACGGATTAAACTCCTTGAAAGTACAAGAACAGAAGGGCGGGATGTGGGGGAATTGAAATAATTTACATACCAGCAGACATGTAATGGGAATCAANGACAGGTGGTACCTGCTCTCATAGCTGTGGCTGAATTCCATTAGAAAGAAAGAAAATTGCAGTAAGAGCTGAAAAACAAGCCCGAGGAAGCCTCCCTTATTTCACATGAAAATCCTAGGTGTTGGGCATGGTGAAGATATATTACCATAAATCAAAGCTAATGCCATGAGCCAGATGGTTCAAATTTGTGTACTAAGTGTTAGGCACTAACAGAGCACAACAGTCTGTTGTCTTTCCACAGGAGAGTTCTCACTTTTGAGCAGCTAATTAGCCTAAAATTAATTAGGCCCAATCTGAACATTTTTACACACACAGAAAAAGAAAAAAAGAAAAAAAAAAAAGAAAAAAATTTGAACATATGCAGAAACAGGCCAAACCCCCTGTCTGACCAGAGCAGCAATGGCACTGAGAACGGGCAGGAGGAAATGAGGGAGCAGAATGGAAAAGAGCCCACACAGGCAACTGCCACAGGCAGGTTGAAGGGAAGAAAGAAAGAAGAAAGAAAACAAATCTTTGGGGAAGAGAAACTGTTCATCTCCAAAGTTTCCTTGGGTGCTGCACCGAGGGTCAGCTTGTCACCAGCTTGGTCCAGGAGGTTGGGATAAATATTTTGCAGGTGCCACACTTGACATGATGCTGGTGTTTAAGCTGCTCTGCTGTTGTGGCTGCCTTGCAGGGATTTAGAGCCAGTGGCACCCAACTCCTGTATCCCAAAGGAGATGGCAAAGCTCACAGCTCTGCCAGGGAGCCGGCAGTTGCCAGAACAACTCCTGCTGCTCCAGAGCAGCATTCCCCCGGGAACCTCGCTGTAAAAATGCTGACACCTACCCCATTAGCCAGCAGACTTTCTGGATGACACAGATACCAAATCCCACCCCATTTCCACTTCCTTCAGGCACACAAGATTTTTTTTTTTTTTTTCCTTCCCAGATTGGAGTCTCAGCTCTTAAATAGCACACGAGCCAAAAAAGTCCCATAAAATGAAGAATTATATTTTGGTTCTTTTTTCTCTCAGTGAGCAAGCTTCATACGCTCAGATGTGCTAGGCAGGGCTGAGATCTGGAGCACTGCAATAATGTTTAATCCCATTACTAATGCTTATTTTAGAATCTGCTTGTCCTTAAAGACATGATAGTGATCTTAATTATTGTCTCCAACATGTATTTGCCTGAAATAATTATTATACTTCATTCCTATAGAGACAATGAGATAAAACTCTAATTTCATTTTATTGGCCCTTCTATCCATCAAGAAATTAGTTTCTTGTGAGAGCTTTGAAGTAGTCCCCTTCACGGATTAAACTCCTTGAAAGTACAAGAACAGAAGGGCGGGATGTGGGGGAATTGAAATAATTTACATACCAGCAGACATGTAATGGGAATCAACAATGCAACCAGACCTACATGATGGTTGAGAGGAAAACGTTGAGACATGCTATTCAACATGAAAAAAAAAAAAAAAAAGTCTGGTTAGCTGCAGATTTTAGCTCAGGAGGCAGCCAAGGGCTGCACTCAGGCAGAGGAAGCAAGCAGCAGAGGGGAGCTTCCCTAATCATATTTAAAAAAAAAATAAAAATAAGGCAACAAAAACCCAACAACCTCCCAAAACATCCATTACTGGCTTAAAGAACATCAGATGCCTAACTATCACTTGGCTGTCTGCCAGGCAGGTTCCCAGCACCACCATCAACATTATACAATGTGTAGGAATAAATAACGCAGCCTCTGTCAGAGCAGCACCTAAGATTTGGTGTTAGATCTATGCAAGATGTTGGCTCCCCAAAATGTGAGAATTCTTGCGCTCTGAATTTCGTTACAAACAAAATTTCAGCCACGTTTTTTTCAGAAGACAAGGGTGCAAAGGTGCAAACCTTTAGTTCCAAACAAACACAGGCCAACTGCTATTTTTGGTAAATTTCAACCAAGATAAAAAAGAAAAGCCATCCATTAAAGGGAAAACTCTGAGCACAAGAATTATTATTGTATGCAAGGATGAATTCCACGCAATCCTCCGAGCTGTCTCCTGGGACTGAAGGAACAGTTTGGGCTGGTCCTGTAACATCTCGAGAGCCAGTGCTTTCCCACAGAAAGCAATGGGATCCTAAGTTTTTAGGAGCTTGATTGCAATGGGTGCTCAGCACACTGGCCTGGACAGAGCAATTGCACATGCTCTGAAATTAAAGTTTATGAGTTATTCAGTCGATCTGAACTTTAATCATGCCTTTAACTCGAGTCTGACTGGAACCAGGAGTGCTGAGGGCCCTGCTGATCAGAAGCTGTAGGGTTAGGATGTTTTTAAATGTAGATTGGCACACCTTCAAGCAAAGAAATGTAAGCATGTAAAGAACCTGCCCCAAAGCTTAGCACCTTCAGGATAAAGATTTTGCAGTGCTGGGCTGTATGTAGCACATGTGATATACCAAGCAATCTTTCCTAACAACCTGTCCACCGTGGATGCAGCTACAAAGCACTTATTTTCTTTTCCATATGCTGCATATTTAAATTTCTGTCCAATATCCACACAAGCAGCTGTCATTTTTTTCAAGGCACAGAGGTGGAGACACAAGGACCGTGCATTACCTCTTCCTCCACGCATACTTTTGCTCTTTCTGCCTTCTGGCCTTAATGACTCGGAAATAAAAATCTCTCTGTCTGACTGCTCTTTTTAGTGAGCCTTCCCACTGCACTGCAGCCCTGATACCACTGTGCTGCAAGAAAAGTATATTCACTTCTTCCCAACACAACCTAGAAAGCCAAAACAGTGGGAAACCTCCTACTTGGTAGCAAGCCAAAGAAAGTTTTTGAAGAGAAAAATGGTGGAGTACAGACAATGGCACAGACGGTGTTGGTCAGAAAAATCCTATATATGATTAGATTATCTGAAGAAGTGCAATGCAAACAGTAATCACATGTGTGTCACGGGGGCTAAATATAAATGTGTCAGAGGCCTCCCATATGGAGAAAGTCCAGCTGATATTGATAAGATTTTATGCTTCAGTTGATGATTGAAAGGTTTCAGTCCGGCTTAAAGGTATGTGCTGACACCTTCATTGGAGATTTTGTAAGGAAAGGTTCGTATCCTTCACGAAAAGAATCTCAACCATGCAGACAGCAGAAGCTCAGGGTTCCATGCCCCACAGGTTTTACAGCCCTGGGAATGTTGTGCGGCAATTTTCTAAGCTGGCATTTTGCAGATCCTAAAGCTGCACGCACAAGAGGAACATACAGTCCTCTGAAACTATCCAGTTCTTAAAAGTAAAGCATATGATAATAGAACTTCCTCTTTGCTGATTAATGTCCTTTAAAGCTCTCAGCACTGCTTAATCATGTGATTAAAAAGTACCCTTTCTGTTGCTACGTGAAGAGCAAAAGGCCAACTTGTCTTTCAGCTCTGTGCCATTGATATATTTTATAATATCAAAAAATCACATCACTGCATTTAGGAACAAACCCAGCAATGCTGCTCAGGTGTCACAGGGGCCAGGCTGGCTGCCTGCCAGGGCTCTGCCAGGATCCACCAGGGGCTGTGACATCCTAGAGAAGCAGTTGTGCCATCCTGCTAGGAACTGACAAGTCAGGCAGAATCCCATTCTCTGTAATGTGGTTTCAGAAGAGGTGCCAAAATTGTTAAATTGATCGAACAATAGACAGAAAGAAGCAGAATTACATCAGGCACATTTCAAACCCCTCTGCAATTGCTGTTGGCAGCAGGCTTCCTGCTACAAGAGACTTTTGCCCTTACCAACATTCAGGGGCTTCAAATTTTACAAAAAATAAGGGCAGAACCAGGAGATAAAAGGAGCCATAGGACCAGAGCTGGTCTCTTCCCTCCCTGAAATGATTGTCTTCATCTCTAATTTATGAAGCAAGGGCTCTGAGAGATGCCAGCTACAAAAAGAAGCCTGGCTCCATCGTTTGAGGACACCATTCCACCCACGCTGTTGGCTCCCCACATGTTCCCTGGAGAGCCAAACCTCGCCCAGCATTTCAGCCACTGCCCGTCACACCTGGGCACCTCTGCCCAAATCGTTGCTCGTGTGTGCAGGTGCACCCCTGGTCTGCTGTCCTGGATAGGGATGATGAACCCCTGCCACGGTTTAGGAATAATGGAAGGGCAGAAAAACAGACACCTTAAGCATCCCTCTAGAATTAACACAGGACTTTCTTGGTACATGCCACCTCTCTTTTTTCTTGTTGTTTTCGGTGCAAATATCTCAAGGGGCTGAAAGAACTTTCTTATTCACAGACAGACATAAAAATAGCAAATGCAAAAGCTGGTCATCCTCCCCATTCATTACCAGGAAAATACCTGTGCTGGTATGAATAATATCTGGTGTTGCAGTACAGGCTTTACAGCAGTTCAGTCCCAGCCAAGCAAGCACGATAAGCAAAACTGCTGCAAACTGGTAATTTTGAAACTCAGGAAACCCCCAGCCAAGCCAAAGCATTGTCAATGATTTCCCACCTAGCCCATCTGCTACAGCCTGGGGAAATCCTATACAGCACCCACAGAAGTATTTAAGGAGTAAACAGGAACGTTTGAGCGATTTCTTCCCTCCCCCATCCCACCGGAGCAGAAAAGGGAGTGGAAGTTCAGCAGGGGCTTTTCTTTCCGCGCTGTTACATAACTGCGCCCGTCCCTGCAAGAATTCCTGCCGCTTCCAGCACCACCGAAGCCACGGGAGGCTGGGAAGGGAGACGGGGAGAAGGTATGTGCCTTGCTCAGGGCTACGCAGCAAAACCAATGGCAGAGGTGGGAGGAAAGCTTGCAGGTCCCGGCAGAGCCGCTGCCGAGCCCCGGCGAGGCTCCGCATTCCTGCCATTCCTCGCACATACTTTTTTTGAAATGTTGCTGCATCACGGGCTGACCGTCCAACCCAAGGCACCACCTGCTTCCTCATCATCCCTCCGCCGTCCGGCGTGCACGGACAGACGCTGTCCTTGCCTTCGTCTCAAGAGGATTCGCGATTTCTGGAAATCGCGCCCATCGCATTCGCTGACCAGTGGTTTTTCTCTTTGGTGGCCTTCCCTAACCACAGGCCTCATTTCATCACCGCTGTCTGAGTCTCCCATTCTTTTAAAATTCTGCAGTAGATTCCATTTGCTAATACTAACAGGAAATCCCATGAATCTGCCTCATGCCCTTTCGCTGACTTCACAAATCCAATTGATACAGATAGAGCCAATTTCTGAAACTGCAGCTGTCCACACTTACAAAGCTCTGACTGTTAGATAAGAAAGTGCCAGCTGGAACAAGAAGTTTCTCCTACTACTGGATGCCACGCTCCCAGCCAAGCAGGCAGCTGTCAGCTTGGGTGGTGGCAGAGCTGCTCAAACGGGAAACCCTTAGATCCAGTCCCTCGTGCTCACCCTAAAGCGATTGAACAGCCCCACAACAGGAAAAGGGAGTAAAGCCCAGTCCCAGAAGAATGCAGTTGCACTTGTTTCCAACCCCCTCTCCATATTATTGCATCCCTCATCGGGCTGGAGGCTGAGGAAGGTGCAGCATTTGAGACAAAAAAAGCTCTGTTGGCCCCTCTTTGGATCTGAGAAGGGCCATGGTCTCAGCCTCACTGAGAGAAGCTGAAGTTCTCCTCAAGTCTGAGCAGCGTTCACAAAGTTCACACGTGGTCGTGTGATGATTTTCACTGCTGGTTTTAAACCGTGCCTGAGGTTTTATCTGTGCACCATCACAGCTCCCAAGATGTTTGAATGATCAGGCACCAAACGGGGAGGTGAGGGGATGGGCAGAGCAGCTGGCTCCACCATCCTCAGCCTGGATGTGTCCAAGGGGGAGCGTGGATCATCTCCATCAGAGTACACCTGGACGTGCATCCACCCCTGATACCAAGAGAGCTCTGTTCCTGGGAAGGGGATTTCAGAGGGCTGGAAAAGGGGCTCATTTCAGTCTAATCCTCTGTCCAACACCATCACTCCATGAGGTGGCTCTGCTAGGTGCCATCAAGTCTTTCTGCAGGCTGTGGCTCTCGGGCACCTGCCTGAGCATCAGGAAAACGATTTAACAATCCCTTCGTGGATCCCTGCTTCACCTGCCCTCAGTCCAGTATGAGAATAAGCATAAGCAGAATAAAAGCAATCCGTGTTATTAATGACACTCAACAGATTCCATCAGTGTCTTCCTAAAAGATTCCTGTCTTAGAACCAAAGGCACCTCATGGCTCACTGCACATCTTCTGTGAACCCTTAGAAATTACCAGAAACTTTGTGTTTCTTCTCTAACACAGCTGCCTGCAGGAAAATGCCCCTATGCCCATCTATTCTGTTTTGCAATTTCCTTGTTTCTTAATTCCTAATCTGCTTTTCTGGAGATATTTCAGAGCCAATCCTTCTCCTCCCTCATCCCCCACATCGACCACTGAGAGGGGATTTTTAAAGGGGTTTGTAAGTCTTACTCTTTACATACAGACTTTCCTGAGATTTTTAATCTTGTTAACCCTTCTCCCAAATAAGAACCTTTCAAAAGCATTTTTTTTTTCTATTCGGTAAATCACATCAGTTGAGTACTTTCACAAAAATGAACAGAAATTTTTCTGATAAGTCAGGAAGAACATTAAGCCAGAAGCCTTTAATAACTTGGAATACACCATGGGGAGCTCTAGTATCAGCACGAGGATAACTGATTTGATTGAACATGATACACAGATAGACAGAAAAATAAGTAGATATGCATCATTATACTTCAGAGATCTCAAGCCATAAGAAGAATGTGGCAGCACATGAATTTTCCAGCCCAGAATTCACAAAAGAAATTTAAAAATCATACATATATATATATATATATACACACATATATATATACATACATACATTTAGGCAAAGAAAATTTGTTTTTTAAAAGTGAAATAATGCTTGGGTAGATACTTTGGCACCCATAATTGCACATTCCTTTTGCTCTTTTTCCCTACAGTCATCTTTATGGTGATTTCCTGAATGGGAAAAGGATCTTCGGGAAAGAAAACCTAACAGAGAAAGAAACAAATAACTAAGTAGAAATTAAAGCCCAAGCAGTAGATACAACACTCGGCGCTTTTTTTTTCATGGAAACTTTCTATATGGATCCATACAAGTTACATGTATGGAAAGTTGACTGTGGCTTTGTGGGCTTCTTAATATAAATATCCTGACATTAAAATTACTATTCCCGAAAGCTTTGTGGAAAGATTGGAAAAAATCTCCTCATACACAGACCCACGTAAACTGTTTAGTAACTAGGGAGAGTTTTCGGATGGAAGCCGCCTTCCCCACCCCCCGTTGCAGACTCCTGTCTCATTTTGTGAAACTGCTCTGCTGTCTTTCAGAGGGGGCAGCTGAGCAATCCGTTTCAGTGCCTCTCTTTCCCATGGAACAGATCCCCCCCAGCCCTCCTGCTGCATCCTGACAGGGATGGCCAGCCTTTCTTCGCGGAATTCTGTCAATAATGCTGCAACTGCAACATTAGGAGAAACAATTAGGACTAAAGGGAGTTGCCTCTGTGTGCCAGATCTGCTTAATAACTTAATTAAATAAGCAGAAATATAATTATAATGTAAATATTTCCTTTCTTTAATTCCAAGGCATCCTTAGAGAGCGAACAGTGCTGAAATGAGACAAGATTATTGAAAACCTTTTCAGTTCCTCCACACTTAAAAACGATTTTGCTGTCTTCCCATGCCTTCCCACTTGTAGTGTTTCACTTTTGAAATTTCAGAACCAGCTATGAGACAGAGAAAAATGCATCCTAGGAAATGAATACCCCAGACAGTCAAAAGTGTTTATAATTGAAAAGGACCCATGAAGGAGTAAATTGCTCTGTAATTTATAACTGCAGATTTCCTTCCTCAAATTATTTTCATTCAGCAGTCTTCTCTGAGAACTTTTACAGTTTCAAATGTTTTCTTGAAAAAGTGCAACACACACTCAGATCATGTTGTCTTTTGGCACGTACACAGCCACTCAGAGACGATGACCCTACCTTATGGCTTTATGTTGAACGAACTCTGATGGCTTCAGTACATTTACTCATGATGTACATCAGTTCAGGCTTAAATTTATCATCAAAAAGGTTGTTCAACATGTACTTACATGGGGAAATTTTCTTTGGCTTCACCACCACCAAATTCTGAATGCGACCTGTTCCACCTAGCTCTTTAGAAAGAACAATAAAAAACTAAGCGGTGGCAGTGACACCATCCTGAAACAGCACACATGACAACACCCCAGGTCAATTATTATGAAAAATTCCTCTAAAATAGCAAGAGGAGCAATATAGAAAAATTCCTTGAATTAGGAACAAAACTCCTACTGCTGGCTAGACCTGACTCCAAACTACAGTGGTCTTAGCTTTGTCCTTTCTCTCTTAGAACTACTAAAAGTAGAAGTCAGCGTGTAAATGTGCAAACCCACCTAATGCTGACCCCAGACTAGCACAAGTTGAATATCTGGAGGATTCTTCATGCAAAAGCCTCCAAGAACACCTGGACCTAGGCAAGACACTCAAAACTTTGCAGGCAACCCAGAAACCTGCAAGTCCCAGCTGCAATAATTATGGCCAAACCAGATTTTCTGGCAACGTCTTCCTTCATTTCACAGTCTGGACCCTCATTTCCCATTTGACAGTCCCCATCCCACTCTTTTCCGTGTATGCACGTGAGTTAACCCCTTGTGCCACGGAGAGTGGGGTCGTTTTCTGTCTGGTGCCTCCTGTGGCTGCCCCAGGTTTGGCCCTGTGACCTCCTAGAGCAGCTCCACACACGTGCTCTGAAGGCTGTGCCAGCAAATGGTTATGCCATTAATAAATCTCTGCAGAATGCAAGGCACAGGTGTGTGCTGCGAGTCTAGGAAGGAGAGCTGAAGATGACCTCATGCTGGACTTGGGAAGGAGGATGTTAAAGAGTTCAGGCAGCCAATGCTGACAGAGAGACACGGACCTGTACAGCAGGGACTCTGCCTTCTTGCTTCCTCTGAGTTCCCACACGGAGAAACCTCAGCCCCAGCTGAAGTTCGGAGAGACCCACACGGAACCAAGCTGCAGGTTAATTAGGGATTACATCCACACCAAAAAGGGGTATGGGGGAAAAGAAACAAAACTGGTTTAGCTGTGTTAACTCCACTGTTAATACAGGCCAGTGGTACACTTGACTTTATGGCTGCATATTGGTTTAAGATGAAAAAAAAAATCACAGAAAATGCACTTCTTCACAATTCCCTGTTCCCAGTCATCTTCTTGTCTTCAGAAAGTGACCCTGGGCTTGCTGCCATTGTTACTTACATCTTCCCCCCTCATCAGACCTATTCTTGTTTCTGCTTGGTGCTCTTAATTCCTTAAATACAAAAGTTTATATTTATCTATATAGTTACACACACATATTCCACTCAATTTCCTCAGGATATGACTCTTCCATGCTGCATAAACTTCCTTCCCTGGCCTTCTCCAGCTCTATCATTCTTTTTGCTACTGTCAAGGTGCAGCTGTCAGGGGCAGGAAGCCCCAGACCCTGCTGCTCACACACAGATTGATCAAGGTCAGGAAAAGGGGAGCCAGTACCTGCTGCCTCCCACCCTCCCAAACCCTTCACAGCAGAACAAACGAGTCCCCAGATAGCCCCGTGAGCTCTCAAACGCAGAAACAGGCTGAGAAGTTGGTGTAGGGAGGTGAAACCCATCTCAGACGAGGACATGAGGTTATGGCCCTCCCAGGGATGGCCAAAGGCTGAGAAAGAGGCAGGGGAAGCTCAGGTGTGCACCCCAGAACATAAAAACTGCAGTGGGTAATCACGGTGATGAGGTTTCTCGTGTAGGGAGGCTTCAAGGGATAAAATGGATATGCTGAATATTGCAGTTGCAATGTTACTTCAAATAATTAATTAAAAATGCAGTTAAATAAGCAACTGATCTACATTATTCATACAACCTGTTCAGCACTCCTAATTTCCAAGGACTTGCAGACTCGGATTAGAAACTGGATTTAATTTTTTCTCTTAATCAATTTTGCTTTCATTTGGAATAGAGAGCTAGAGAATGATTAAAAGTGTCACAGACAATTTAAAGCAGATGAAATTATGTGAGTTCCCATTTATTCTGTCAACATGCAGATGAAAAAAAAAAATCATGGTGTTTTTCCTCAAGTCTCTAAAATGTCAGTTTTGGAGCCCTCTCATAATAAGATTAGTAGAAACTGATGCTGAAACTGTAACTGAAAGGGAAATTTTGTGAGCGGATTTGGAGAAAAAGGATAGCGTGGCTATACTGAGTGCAGAGAGACAGAGCCACAGGGAGCTCCATGAAATCCAAGGGAGTCACCTTAAATCTAAGTGCTCATCAAAACGTTTCACATAAATGAACCACCATGGTTTCTGAAGGGCAAAAAAATCACCATTCAGTAGGACTGGGTTTGCACTGTGAAAGGTGAACTGGAACTGAAATGAACTTTCCCACGCCGAAGAAAATGCTTACATCCTGCCTGGCCAGTTTTAGAGAAAGAAGTCAGCTACGACATTTGGATGCAAAACCAAAATTCTTGAGTCAGGGCTTCTCTAATCTAAGGCCTTCACTGGAATCCATTTCTGCAGCTCACATGGCAAACCAACCTCTGCAAGGTTCACCAAGGACAGATTCTGCAAGGTGTCTTCAGCTCCCCATCGATCTGAGGTGCAACCAGGGGGAGTCAGAGACTTAGCACCCTGCAGGATTTGACCCAGCTTCAGAAAACAAAGAACCAAAGGTATAAAACTACACTCAGCTGGATTCCCTTTTGCAGTTTCAAAATCCTAAGGAACCTGTCATTGGAGCAGTGGGACAATTATTACAGCACAGAACTGTTAAAAGTAAAAATGTCCTCTATCCCCCTTTGATGTTGAAAGAAGAATCATTAATTCAAAGGCATGCAAAAATTCATGGAATTTAAAACACCAAGCAAATGTAGTCTAGTCTTGTCAGATACAGGGTGCCTTTTATAAGACATTTCCTAGCTTGCCCAACCACAGTGGAGCCCCCACAGCTTTTTCAGATCTCCTCTACAGGGTAGTTAGATTATCCTCAAATACAGAAAAATAATTAAACCACACCAATTAAAATGAATGTGACTTCAAGGGCTCTTCTCTAAAGCATTGCCCTCTATCAACTAACTCATTCCAAGCCACGCAGAACCTAAAAGTAACACATCCCAGAAAGTCAGCCGTGTCCTGGGCTGCACCAGAAAAACCACGGCTGGCAGGTCTAGAGAGGTTTTACTCTGCTCTCTTACATGAGACCCCAGCTGGATACAGCTCTGGAGCCTCCAGCAAAGGAAGGCATGGACCTGTTGGAGCAAGTCCAGAGGAGGCCCCAAAGATGATCAGAGAGATGGAGCACCTCTCCCATGAAGACAGGCTGAGAGAGTTGGGGCAGCCCAGCCTGGAGAAAAGAAGATTCCAGGAAGACCTCAGAGCCTCTTCCAGTACCTAAAGGACTCCAAGAGAGTCGGAGAGGGACTTTTTGCAAGGGCATGGAGTGACAGGACAAGGGAGAATGGCTCCAAACTGAGAGAGGGTGGGTTTAGATAACATACCAAGAAGAATTTCTTTACTCTGAGGGTGGTAAGGCACCACGACAGGTTGCCCAGGAGGAGCTTGGATGCCCCATGCGTTCCTGGAAGTGTCCAAGGCCAAGCTGGATGAGCTTTGAGCAACCTGGTCTAGCGGAAGATGCCTCTACCCACAGCAACGGGGGCGAGTGGAACTTTGGATCTTTAAGACCCCTTCCAAACCACACTGTTCTACAAAACGTGTATTTTTCCTTTGGACATAAGGTTAGACATACAATTATGAGACTGTTGCCCTATAATTAGCAAAGCTTTCAGCAAACTAACCTCGTTTTCAAGATTTCACCCACCCACTGAACTGGTACCTCTTCGGCCGTACCCCAGTGGGACAGTGGCCATTTGTGGTCTCCCCAGACTTTTCCCTTCAGCCCTTACGGATACCCATATCACAAATGCTCCTGCAATTCATAATTTTTAGTAGCATTTATAATTTTTAGTAAGTGTATGATTGACATTAATAGAATGAGAACTGTTGAAACAGGACTCTTTCTTTCCTAGAACATTCCACATTCCACATTCAGCAGAGAATAATATTACAAATACTCTATTTCCATTGGGACAAACATTTTTGCAACTTGAGTTACAAGTTTAGTGCTTGCCTCGTGATGATGATTTAGTCCTGTTAATTGTGCCTTGGACCCTAATTGGCTGTTAAGTTAATCTATTTCTCACGCTGTGTGTCTAACTTCAGCCTTCCAAGGACAACTGGTGAAAGGACAAAGCTCTGAATGTGCTGCCTCAGCCACTGTTTAGCAGTGGGGTGTGAAGCTCAGCCCAGGCTGCCCCTCCAAATATTTGTACTTCTCAGGAAGGATTTCCAGCTGCTGTTGTGCTCATGCTCTCCAACCAGCGGTGGTCACTGAGCCTTCAAATGAGAGTCCTGCCCGTGGCCAGTCCCAAGTCCAAAGCCTGCAGAGCGGACAGCTCGGACCTTGGCACCAGCTGGTTGGTTCTGTAGATCTGTTCCTGTAATGTTGCACTACTTGCTAGCACAGATGAAGCCTCCTTGTGCAGGACTCTCCCTTTAAACTCTTTTAAAGGGATTTAAGGCACTCAGGCCCCAGGGACTGGTGTCACCCCAGTGACATCACTGTCACTGCACAGACAACCGTATCAGACTCTAAGAGTTCCAGGTCATTTAGTCTCTTCAAGCAAGTGAAGGACCACTCTGGATGAAGTCTGTAGTGCCCTCTAGTCTGACTCTCTCTTCAATTCCTCTGTCACTACAGCTGGTTCCACACTAGACCAAAAGGTTACTGCTGGTCTTCAGCAGAACTTCCCTGACCATAAATGAGCAAGTTCCCCTGTTATCAGAGACAACAGCAACCCAGGCTGCAAAACTCTGCGCTTGGCTGGTTATAACTTATTCCAGCTCTTTGTCTTGCAGAGTAAAGACAAATGACTTGCTAGAGGTCATTTATAAATAAGCTCAGGACTGGACTGCAATGATTCACGTAATCAGTGTTGTTACCCATTATGTTGTATATAATGGACAGTGTTTTGTGGGGGGTGAGGTGAGGGAGAGTTGCAAATACGCTCGGCACTTCCAAGTTTGCACGCCTTAAATTGACTTTAGATTTCCTCGGTTCTACAGTACGTATTTTCAGAATGCTTGGATCTGATTCAGCTCGTCCCGCCGAACAAAACAGTTCCACTGCTCTGAGACCAGAGGAACACACTGGTGAATCAGGCCCTTTATTTGCCTCCAATGGCTCACTATCAGGCCTACTGCAAACTACCTATTGAAAGCATGACAGCCAGCACTATGCTCTATAGTGCGCGTTTGGAGTATCATGCCCTAAGTATAGGCCATATGAAGAGGTCTTTTGTTCAGGAAAGCAAACTGTACAGTGTTTAGTGAGCCACACTCCAAATATAGGATCGATAAAGCGCGGCTAAAATCAACTATTGCCTCAACAGGCATTCACAGATTTTCTCTGAATTAAGCACGCTTGAATCTTAGGGCCACAATGCCTTCACTCAGCTCTTTCACAGACAGTTCATGCAGAAATAGAGTAGGCTGGGACCTGGTATCGGGCAATGCGCAAGAACTTGAGGCTCCAAGTGGGGAAGAAAAAAAAAAAGAGGGAAAAAAAAAAACAAAATAAAAATAAACCATATGGAATCCACACTCAGATGCCTTTAAAACAACCACAAACATTCTTGCTGCCTCAAGCTGCAAATGTCGTGAAACAATTACTGGGCTGGGGGACTTCAAAGGTTCACTGAGAGCAGCAGTTTTATTTTTCAATCAAACACAGGAATAGGGCTTTTTTTCCTCCCTCCCTCCCTCGCTCTCCCCTTTTTTTTTCTGAATGAAACAGCGCCCAGGCTTCCTGATTTCAAAAACCCTGTTCCGCTTCGCTTGACCACTCCATAACCTTAGGAGAAGCTCAAAAACTTCAAAACGAAACTGTGAGTCATACTGAATGAAAAAGACATTCTTATGTTTCATTAAGATTGAAAACTGCTGCATTCCTTGTTTGTAAAATTTACATGAATGATCTTTAAGAGCTTGCAGCTGAACGTTGCGTAAAGCTTCAACTTCCATAAATTCCTGTTTACTTAATCATTGATTCTAGAAGGTGACTGACAGTCATTTGCAGGGGCTTGGAGATTCATAATTCACTGTGCACAGGAGCAACTGGACTCCTTCATGCCACTGCCCAACCTATTTATGCTTTCCCCCCCTTCCTTTTTGAAGCATCTATGCACTTTTATTTCATGTTTTCATTTCAGAAAGGCAACGGTTTAACCTCAGTTTCCTTGCAGGAGCCTTTGCTAAGGCTGCAGTGTTGCTTACCTCGAGCATTGGCTCGCTGGTAGAAGGAGCTGTGCTTGACATGGTGTTTTCAGATGGCTGAAAGCACAGGGCATGTTTGGCAGAACAGATGTATGGCTGGCAGCCCCGGTTCTGCAGCATTCAAGGAGCACACCTCCCACCACCGGGAGAATCCAGGCTGCTCCGAGAGGCCGGATCCCAAGGGGTTCAAGCTGGCGCTGACCCCTCTGCAGAGAGTCATGCACACAAAAAATCATGCAGAAATAACATGCTGCCCCCTTTGAAGAGAACTGAGTCAAATTGTTAAAAATGAAACTGACTCATTGTAGAAACAGTGGTCACTGGAATGGCATCTCCACAACTGCTGCGGTACGAGAGGAAGCTGCCTGACCACAACTGCCTTTGTGCTTATTCTAGCTGTTTAAGTTCTAAAAACCACAAAACCCCATTTGAAATTCCACTGTATAGCAAGGTTTGTGTAATGAGGTTACAATTCATAATAGGATCATTGAAAACTGAAACAAGCGGCATTAATATGTGGACTGCCTGCAACGAGCTAGCAGCAGCGTGATGATGTCATTTTTAATTAAAAGTCTGTCCCTGTTTGATACGCTAAAAAAAGAGTGCAAATCAGGGAATATGCGCTGATCCCATCCATAGGGAAAGACTGTCAAGCAGCACCGTGGTATCACAGGGCACCCTGCGAGCCATATGGCATGGCTTTAATGGAACTAATTCCCACGTACTCTGCTTGTGTCACGCGTATCAGGATTCTGCTCCCACACTGAAAAGACATTAGTCAGGAACAGGGGGAGGGGAGGCCCAGTGATACCCAGCGTCGTGTCCTTTAGCATGTGCCATGCTGTGATATCATGTGAATGCTACTGCAGCCGTGCTGAGGCCGAGAGGAAATGGGCTGCAGGCTCGTGGAAGTGGACAGACCCTTCCTTCCCTTAGGTCAGCAACCACGCCAATTTACAGCAAGGCAACTCCAGGCCTTTTAGCAGAGGTGACCAACCAGCCCTGTGAAATACCAGTTCAAAATGGCTGGTACTTGTAGAGCCATTGTTCATCCAGTATTGCACTTTCACCCAAGACTGAGTGACATAGAGAAACATAGAGATGCACGTCCACAAAACCCTTCCCTGCTCTGCGCTGTTGATTCCTTTCCAGCCTCTTGTGCTTTCCTAAAGGCCATTAAACCAACTCTGGACTTCAGTATGAGGAGGATACACTCCTGTGAATGTCAGTGCCTGCTGAACACCTCCCAAACATCAGACACCAAGGACTCAGTCACCCCATCCTCACTTCTCTGAACAGCCTTTTTGACAAGAGAGAGGCTCATCTTACTCAGCTGGGCAAGAACCAGAAGATGTTGGCAGTAATGAAGCCAGTCACGACTTGTGCGAAAGTAGGAGGAGAAAGATGACGAAGAGAACATTTAGATTTCACTTCACTCTCATTCTCATGCCCTACAAATATTTCAGAGGTCATTTTTGCCATTTATTTAAAACTTCACTGTTAGATTTCTCCACCCTAAATTGCTGGGTTTGGGCCTAAGCCATGAAGACCATTGCATGCACAATCCTTACACCAAGCTGGTCTGCAGACCTCCACTAAGCCAGTAAAATTTACTTTTCCCTTTGAAGATTTCTGTGTAAAGATGGATGTAAGGGTATATGCGGATCTTTGAAAAACATTGAGTTAATCATGAGTGTAAAAGAAATTTGGGGATCATTAGCACAAAGTTTTGGCATTAGGTCTTAGTTTTATAGAATGTTGCCCTCAATTAGGATATACGCTGCCATTATCATCAGGAATATTTAGGTGGGAAATTCATTTGGACTAGTAGTTTTACTTCACCCAGTACTTTAGCTGCCCAGATAGTTCTACGCAAAATGAAAGAATGGAGAAATCTATATCCCATCCCAGATATCTGCAGGCCTGCAAAAACCTTCCTCTATTGATATTAAAAACTAGAGAGATGTCCAGAAGGTTTCAGCCCTAGCCTAGCCAGAGAATGCTCAGCATAAAACACCTGGAACAATTCTGAGCACAATCCTGCAGGATTCCCTCTCGGGAGACAGAAGCAGGCAGGACACGTCCCTGAGTGCAGCAGCTCCTCTCCCAAAGCCCCGTGCGTGGGTGCGTGTGGCTGCAAGCACACACATGTGCTTGAAAGGGAGAGAGTGCTCCCAACCCACTTTCTAAGCCAGTGGGAAGGAAGGATTACCACAGGATTGGACCCCACATGTTTAATTTTCACACAGACTTAACGTGAGATATGCTGCATCAGACCCAAGATAGTGGTGTTCCTATTCTTATTGACCCCAATCACTTTCAGCCTATTGAGTGCTGTACTCCAGAGTGAAGATTTAAATTACACTTGGAGAATGTTTCTTGTAATGCTGAGTGCAGTGTGCTTTTTGAAGAAATAGCATTTCCTTCTTGGACCACAACGAGCAAGTCCAAGGTCAGACAAATCACATGTGGTAGAACAGGTTGCAGTGCGAAGGGCTCATAGGGTCACATAGATTTTTGTTTTTCAGCTCAAGGAACTTGGCTATTTGTCAGTGAATACAAAGCCTATCTTCTCATGCTAACAATTGATGTAATTCCACATACTTATTACTGCGAAGCCAAAAAAATTTTCACCTACCTATCCTATAAAAGACAAATCATTACTCATACAAACTTTACAAAACTGAATTACAGCCAGATGAACAACAAAGAAGAATTTTCAAATTTGTTCACTTGTATGGGAAAAACACTGGAGATTGGAAAAGTACATGTAAAGCTGTTCTCAGGGAATGCTAACCTATAAATAAAGCGCTCAAGATCCCCAACATCAATATAAATTTTCCCACCCTGTTCATTCTTGCCTTACCTTGGAGGCATATTAAGAAATGAAACTGCCGGGATGTTTCTGCCCGATACCCTTTTTGTGAGTTTCACAGCTAGAAAGTGAAAGGCTCAGCAGGTTAAATACCAGCAGAGCAAAGTATTTTATTCAGATATCAGTTGCAAAGATCGGGGGAGGAGGGGGAACGCAGTGAGGCCTTTCAGCCCGCAATGCCATGGGAGAAGAAAAACGAGACAGCAGAAGTGTGTGGTAACACAAAAAGAATGTTATCTCAGCGGAGGGGAAAATACTTTCAAATGCATAATTGCAAACACATACCCTCAGCAGCTAACCCAGAGCCCTCTCAGACTGCACAGCTAAGAGTTTGGAAAGTGGCCAAAGTATCAGTTTTATTTGAGAGATCAAAGTGATGAAAGAGAGAGAAAGAATAGCATCAAATATGATTGATAAAAAGTATTGCTTTCTTTGATTGGTTTCTGCTCCCCCTCCCTTTTCCACCTCATTCTTCTCCCAAGTTCACTACAAAAAAAAATGTCGGGTCTGTGGTCCATCCAGTAACACATGCCTGCATGTGAGATGTGCCTATAAGAAAACACCTGCTCGCTGCACATACCTGCCCCAGCTCCTCACGGCCACGAGATTCCTGCAGTCTCACTGCAGGTAGGGGCTGTTTGCTGCAGCGCAACTACCTGTGACCCTGCAGGGCTCGCACACACGGGCATCGCTGCCCGTTGTGGTGTTTGGTTACTTTGCACAGCCTCCCTCGTGCGCTGCTGAGCATCGGCGCGATCCCCGCGCGCCTTTCCAGGGACTCTGACCCCAGAGCGTCGGGGCTGTCGCTGTTCCTGGGCCATAATTGTCCCCCCTCCCCTCTTTATCGTGCGCGCAGTCTTTATATAAACACACCGAGGAAGATAAAAGGTTTATGATGGCGACACAGTTGAGTTTATGGTTCCTTTCACACACATAGATGTCACCTCAAGCACACACCAGCCAGCATGAAGGCCTTGGAACTAAAGGGCACTTTCACATTTGTTGAGTTCAAACTATTACTAAATCCTCACAGGAATTGTGGCTGATGGGCAGGGACTAGGCCATGCTTAGGCCCATGAATTTAACAATATTATACAGGCCAGGACCTGCAAACAATGTACACAGTCACTTTATATGTGCACACACGTTGCAAAATCAGTTCTTTGCATCAGGATTTTGCAGCCCATGGGGATGACATTTACTAGAACCACTTACATGAGCAAGAGTTTATTGCAGGAATAAAAGGCAGGTCATGCCACAGGAATTCTGAGAAAGAAGCTTGTGGAGGTTACTGTTGAGTAATGAAATGGGAGGGGGGAAAAAAATGAAAAGGTATTGATTCCAAAGCAATACTGAGAAAATGAGAAATTTCACAGAGAAGGGACAAGGCAGCTCTGAGCCATGGCAGATATTAGGAGGTGAAAAGAGGAGGGGGAGACCACAGCAAAAGGAAAAGCAAAGAAATAGGTGTGAGATGATTTGCAAAAGAACTAGAAACTACCAGAGAAAGATATTGTAGGTCTTTCCATGGTAAAGATGAGCAAAAAATCGCAATAATTCAAGTGGGAGACAGGTATGATGATGAAATTGGCCATTAAAGCAGACCAAGAAGATACAGGAGACCAGGTAGGATACGAGCAGGTCATAAATATTTTTGCAACAAGCAGAGAGGGTGGGGGGGCTTTGTTATGGAAGGAAAAATGATCCACAACAGTGAATTTGAACAACCCCCTTATGGATTTGATAAACTCAGACTTAACAAGATGTGGTGGTGAGCCTGGTTCATTAATCATTCCGCCATCTAGCTAATCCTGCATCCAATATCTCAAAGTCTGCCATAATCAGATGCTGTCTTGGCAAGCCTGAACCACTGGACAAACAGCAGATCTGGGGTGCCTGATGAATGCACCACACTACAGAACTCTGCAAGGAAAACAGGAGACGGAGGCATGAGGGCACACAGGATGATTTGAGTCACAAGATAAACCTGTACCTTAAAAGGGGAAAATGCTACAAGGAGGATGAAGAACACATGGGCAAAAGGGTAGGGAAACTAATCTGGTGATGTGCATGTGGTTAGGACAGACACTGAAGGCTGAGATAAAAGGAAAGGAACAGGCACATCACGGAGGAGAAAGACAAGAGAAAGAGAAAGACTATTAAAAATAGCTCCAGTAAAATTGTGGGGGTTTTAAACACTCATCACCATGGCAGGACTAAATCAGGTGCGTTGTGAAAGGAGGAGAATGTGCAACTGTTCAAACCACTCTGTGTGTTCCTCATGAAGCTCTTCCTTTCTTCCTCTGCCCACAGCACAAAATTGTCCCCCAGTTCTCCCCACCCTTCGTCCATCCACCTGTACTGGGTTGCACCGAGATTTATCACCAAGCTGGCAAGTCAGGTGTCTCCCAGGATGAAAGCACACAGAACACCATGAAGGGAAATGTGGTGCAGCCATCCCTTTGGAGATGAATCCAGCCAATTTCACTTTTTCCTCTCTTGGTCCCTGGGGTGTTTAAGCAACACCTTTTCATTCCCAAGCACTAATTAGTCCTCATAACATGCCATGAGATACCTAAACAATTAGTATTCCCTCCATTTAACAGAGAAGAAAATGAAGACTAATAGATTGAACAATTTAGCTACACCACAGGGAAGGTTAATTCCCAAAGCAAGGGTTTAGACAAAATGAGTTCTTAACACTGTTCTCTGACCGTAGCAATTGATAACATCGCTGTTCCTACCTGAGCTCCTCAAAGAAAGACAGACAGCTGCCATCAGAGTTTAGGGCTGTGCCTGTTCTTTATTCATTTTACACCCTCTGGTTACTCGGAATCAATTATTGACATACCTGAGATCTGTACAACTCTCAGTAGACCAACACTCTTTTGTTTCTGAAAAGCAGGCATGAACTGCAAAAACTACCAGGTGCATTTAAAATAAATAGAGCAGAAAGAAAGAAGCAAAAGAACAGCAGACCTGAAGGACAACAGCAAACACGAGGAAAGAAGCAAGTATCATACTGAAATCCAATGAGAAAGGTTAAATGCATAGAAAGTGTTGGGAATAACACAACAGGAACCACAGAAGGAAGTGCAAGGCTGTGAGCTACAGGGAAATCCAAATGGATACAGGTACACCTAGCAACTCCAGGTCAGTGAGACAGCAGGATGCCACACACCTCCAGCTCCCCTGAGAGCTGGTTTCAAAGTCTAGCAACTGCAGCTACCAGGCAATGACGTCTGCAAAGCACATCATAGCAAAAGTGCTCACCACCTCCACACCGTCCCAGCCTGACAAACAACTGCTGCACCCGGGGAGGTGTGGAGAGGAGCCAGATTAACAAGAAGGACATAATTATAGCCATATAAACTACAACCATCTCCTGGATTTGACTGTCTCTGGGGTTCTGATCAAGCTGAGGATGCCTGGCATCTCCACAAGCTTTTCCTACAATTGCTCGCTGGTTGTCATGTACCTTCCTTACCCAGCAAGGAGCGTGGGGGAAATGAGATTAATTTGCCTGTAAATATGAGAGAAGGCTGCAGTCAGAACATGGGATAACATAGTCCCTGCACAAGCCAGCCTCACTGACTTGTAAGTGCTCATTTTTTGGCTCTGCAGTCTGTGGCATCCTTCTAAATTCTGCGGCAAGAAATGGACTAACAGTGTCCCAAACCCACCTCACACTTCCTGGCGTGAAGGGCCTTCACAAAACACCTCCAAAATGGTAGCAAGGGTACAACCAAAAGCTTTCAATTAAATCAGGTATTCAGCAACATCTGTGCAAGAAAACTAAGCATCAGAATAGTGTGCAGTGTTGAAGAAAGCATTACATTTTTGGGGGTTCTGTTTGGGGCTCGTTGTTATAAAGAACCAGTGAGTGGTGGGGAGTAGGTTGCTGAAAACAGGCGAATCTTTATGCAGCAATTCATGGCCAACCAAGAATGTCACAGCTGAATTAAACCATAATTTTCAGGTCGCAGGGAAACTAATCTCATTATTTTTCACTGCTCATTATTTTGTCTGGCAATTACTGTCGTGGCAAAGCATTCTCTCTAAAACTGAAAAGGAGAAAAAAGAAAAAAAAAAAAGACAAAGAAAAGAAAAAAGAGAAAGAAATGGCACATGTAACAATGATTCAGCAGAGGCTGGTGGTGTGGGCTGTCAGCTAAATATCTTGTGAGATACTTTGTTGGCTAAACCTAAGATTATTATGGTAGAAAGATAAATGGTACTCATGCTGCTTCTGGGAGATTTTTCATCCTCTTATTTAGATGATATGCACATGATCACAGGTTGGTAACTACCCATGAAACACATGCTGGTGAACACTGAGATCTATCATTTTCTCTGAAAGGAAAAAAAAGTCACCCATTAGTTTTATAAATATAACCAGAAAGCAGCTTTGTGCACTTAAAAGAGATCAGCAATAGCCTCTGCACCTCAGAGGTTGATTCTGGGTGATGTTTCAGGCACATAAAGTCCAGTAAAATTGATCCCAACCTAAAGAATACAAGATCATTTACTCCTTGAGCAAGAGGCAGGGAGACTGAAACAGAAGCCCTACCTCATTTTGAAAATGGTTTGGATGGCTGCAAATAAACAGCAGGGGCTTCAGCAGCCTTAAAATTCAGGATGTGCACTGTTTGGCCTTTTCCTTTACACCTGAACCCTTATTTAGGATAAATAAATTATTATTAGAATTATTTTTAGGAGCTCCCTAAATAAATACTTATCCAAAGGTCTCCTACTTTTTTCATCCCGTTCCAGCCCTCTTTTGACACATTAATGATACTATTGCTTTTTTGAGCTGTGCAAGAGGAAAACCCATTGCACATGGATTGCAGACACTCATTTGCGTAAGAAATTAACTCAGTTTGGAACTGTCAGCTCAACTAAATCAAAGTAGAAGCAACATATAAAGGCAATGTCCTACCTGGGTAGACTGAAAAAAAAATAAGAATCTATGGGGCTTTAGTGATCACTTTTGCAAAGGACTTTAACAAGGGCAGGGCTTTGCTCACAAATAATTGCCACCCTGTCAATAAACGCTTGAAAGTTTGTGGATAGAAGCCACAGGTGCAAATATTCAAACAGACAGCTACAAACTGGCCACGAACCTATTGGTATGAATTGTCATCTAGTCAGAGAACAAATAATAGGAAAAAAAATGCAAAATGGATCGTTTGCAAGGTACAGTTGCCCTGTGATGGTGCAGCCACCCAGATGCTTCACCTATGCTAGGGGTGCTAAGTGCCTGGAGAAAATGCTCTAGTGTTGACTGAGCATTCCAAAAGGTTTTCACTGGAAAGCCAGCTTTGCAGAGCCTTTATTTTCACATGAAATGTAGAGGCACTTTGGGCCAGCCCTCTTAAAAATGCTCTGACACTCCAGAATTGACAAAAATTTGCACAGCTTGTTCCCCCTGCAGCAGCTCTGCGGGCCTTTGGGATGCATTAACATTTCAGATTACCCCCATTACTCTAAAATGCCCTCCTGTGAATTAACACGCCGAGATGGGAATCACTTTACTGACATTTCACACGTGTTTTCCTAATGCAGCCACAGGAGCGATTCAAGCCTTCAAGTCTTTGTCAGCTTGAGAAGAAAACAGAAAAAAAAATGTGAAAATAAAAATCTCTGAGCAGCTTCACACCGGTCTTCTTCAAAACCCAAACGTGTCTGAGATGTCTTCCCAAGCAAAAAAAAAAAAAAAAAAAAAAAAAAAAAAA
>VYZR01019188.1:32066-56432 GCA_013400675.1 Oxylabes madagascariensis | reverse complement strand
AAAAAAGGATGTTTCAAGTTGCCATCCTTTTCAGCTCTCGCTGCCCCCATTGTTGACAGCAGCCGCTCTATATTTACTCTAGCAGCATTACATCCTGTGCGTGGGGATGGCTCTGTGCTCTCAGATGTTTCCGAGTCGCTCCGCGTAGGGAGGATGCATTCATTGTGCGCCGCATCCTCTCCTCCGCCGCCTCCTGCCTCGCCTCAAAAAAGCACAATGGCACCACCCAAAGGACACATTTTGCACTCAGGGATGCCTTTCCCCCTCCCGTGTGTGCACCAACACTGCTGACAGCACCGAGCCCTGTGGCAGCAATTTTCATTTTCTCAGGAGCCGGCTCGGCACAGAGCTTATTCGCGATTATAAAGTCATGCATACAGGAAGAGACATCCATATTTTTATAGCTCCTCTGATAAGGCTGTAACAGAAAGGACAACTGTTAAAGCAGCTGCCCCTTTTCTTTGCATTCGACACGAATGCAGCAGGCATGCCCGACATAACAATTTCAGCAGTTTTAGGGAAGATTAAATATAGGAAGAAAGTCTCTTGCCAGCAGAATGGTAAGTGATACTGGTCCATACAGACCTCTAAGAAAAAAAATAAGTGTCAGAATACAAGAAGTTAAAGGGAAGAAGGGACAGGAGATCCCTTCATTCCATTGTATGGAGGTAATACAGCAGCATGAATATTGCTATATGTCTTCCCATGTGCCAGGCACTGGTCCTAATATCCCAGAAGCACAGGAGAGGTTTTAGGAACAAGCTGGACTTGTTCTCCTTCCTCAGCATCAGTCATAGCTTTCATAGTTCATTCTCTTAGATCATTTTTGTGAAAGCATGAAGTGCTTTCACAACTGAGGGCAAGCACAACATAGGTTCTTCCTAACAAACGTATGAGGGTTTGATCATTTGGAATCTACATTTTTCCGAGGCAAAACCAAACAATTTCAAAGCTACTACAGGCAATAGCCTATTAGTGGTTTCAGTTCCATGTCATATATTCATCCAGGTTGCTCCATTTGCATCAGCAAAACTGAGGAGAAAAAAAAAAAATCTGGTCCTTTAAAACAACATTCGTGTGTAAATATAACCGAGAGAGACCAAGTTATGAATGGCAACTAGTTTTCAAATGCTTGACAGTGAGCATACAGCACTGGTCTGTTCTGTGCTTTGGTTTCAAAAAGGGAAGACTAAGACACAATCAACTGAGAAAGACTAAAGGGGCATTATTTTGAAGGGCATCAAACTAGTTCCAAATGTTGTCAACGGGCTCTGGAGATTTTCACTTGACAATCTGAGGCCTCTACCACAAGATACACGCACAAAGCCTTTTAATTGTTTCAATTTGGTTACTAGTTGGCAATACTGCATGAGAAAAGCCGCTTCTTGATCGCTGAGGAGGGAGGCCAAAGACTGCTTGGGCATAAAGAACAAACTAGTTCCTACCCCCCAGGTCAGCATCGGGAGAACTGGGTGGGGAATGGCAGCCTCTAATTGCCCGCTCAGTTCATAAATAAGAGACTTTGGTCTCCCAGAGAGCAAAATGAGGAGGAAATACCTTTCAAGGCCCGTGTTTTAAACATTGTTTCCAGAATAAAGTGAAAGCACGGCCTTTGAAATTATTTAATACGCCGGTAGCCCGAGGAGGATGTGCCAGCCTTGAACATAGCCGTCAGCGCCCCGATACTCAACAGAACTCGACTGCCCACGTGCATTTCCAAATCAGATGACTGGATTTCCTGAAGCACTAGGCCTCCAGCAGAAGTTTTGATTATTTTGGCATTTCCTTTAGGAGTTGAATTGGAAGTTGACAACAACTGCTGAGTGCTCAGCTCCTTGAAAAACCTGGCCTGGAGATTAATAGCTTTGCAGGGCTGAGCATACCGGTTGCCTTTTACCCAGTGCCTCTCATAATTTACAGTATTAATTGCTCGAGTCTAATAAACGCTTTTGGGAAGCTGACCCTGAGTTTTCCCACTTTATAGGCAAAACAAATGGAAAAGTACCTGTTCCAACAATAAATCTAGAGTGAAATCTTCCACAGACTCACATTTCCTCAAGTCTCCTGTATTGGCATTAAACACTACACGTAGAAAGGTGAATACTTTCAAAGACAGCTGAAAATAAAAACAACTAAGCAGGACTAAAGACACACACAGTTGAGACGCACATAGATGAAAGAAAGATCCTGCCATTCCCTACATGAATTTGAAGCTCTGTGCTCATTCTCAAGAGAGACTCTCCATTAATAACTCCAGCCTATATGATTACTCTGACCCTTCAGTACATCCCTGTCTGAAGAGGACCTTGACATCATTAAAGGAAAAAAGTTAATGAAAACTTTTGTGAAGGATGTAGTGGGTGGCAAACCTACCACATAGGTGGGAAAACAGGGGGCAGAGGTGGTGTGCTCTGCATCTTTTTGGAGAGCACGAAAAGGAAAATGTCAAACCTCCTAAAGCTTCAGCCGTGCACTGCCACAGCTCATAAAACCAATTCCAGCTACGTTCCCCAAGCACAGTTTTCCTAACACTGAAGGGCACCAAATCTACTGACAAAAACTTGTAAAGGGGAACCATAAAAACGTTATTTTCACTTCAATTGGAAATGAGGCAGATAGTTAATAAAAAGTCGGTTACCTCAAGACAGGGAATACTTGCCAAACTCTGTGTGGGATGGACATTTTTGTGCCAGTGCGTTATGTATCCGTTTCTGACTTAAGTGGTTATAAAAGCCCATCAATTCAAATTGTCTGCTGAGGAATTTAGGTGAAGATCTCCCTGTGTAATGGTCATCACCTTAGTGATGTGCTCTTTAACCCTTTCTAATTGTCAACTCACCAGCAGCTACATTGCCAAGCCCTGCAGTTTTTCCTAAAGCCAATATCCTGTTAAAGTTTGTAGGATTTCAGCTGAGTAAGAACCCCTGGATTTGGTTTTCAAGTTATGTCTCGGAGCGCACAATGAGCAAAGCTGACGCTGCAAGCATTCAGTTAGAAAAATAGCAAGGCATCCAAAAAAAAAAAAAAATTAAAATGAACTGCTCGAGTCACTGAGATCAAATGTTCAGAGAAAAGCCTTAGAAATGTTTATTCTCCCAGATTAGACAGAATTCTAAGCAGTGTTTATTGGAGAGAAGAGATGGAGTGTGCTGTGTCTTATTCTTGTTTCCTGTATCCGCCTTTCTCTTAAAAGTGCTAAGTAGCAGGGCTGCAGGGATTATGGTGCTGAGGGAATTCTTGCCACTTTCCTTCTCTCTCTCTATTTAAACACGACAACTCTTGGCAGGCCTCGGTCACATTGTTTGTGTAGCCAGGACAAGAGGGTGGAATTCTGGAACATGTTCCAGCCCACATTCCGGATTTTCCTATAAACTAGCCCCTTATTTTAAACACACGCCTCTGTGAATTACCTTTGTGCTGCTATGCCGTTTGAAAATCTGTTTCAAACACTCCTTGTAAATTAAAATCGGATTCAGCTTGAGTTCCAATCAAGGTGTTTCTTCATGGTGAATAATCTATGAAAAAGGTTTTGCAGGAAAAACAACAAAAAAAAAATAAAGAGGGGAGGGTATGAAAGAGGAAGGAGAAATGGCTCAGACGCAGCCAGGAAGTATAGCATCTCTCCCTCTAAATGAACGATTTTAATAACTGCCTGTGTTGATTGCATAACAATTTATACAACTGGACTTTATTGCTTGTCTTGTCAGAGGACTGGCCTACCCTTTCGTGAGTGCAATTTGCATATCTATCTTTTTGGCACCGCCAAGTAACAGGCAAAAAATTTCAGCAGTCATTTGCCTGACAATTGGATGTGTTAATTTGCAGCTAAAAAAAGTACAAAATGAAGGTCAAACTGAGGCAGTCAAAAATTCAGTCCCTGCTTTCTCTTACTCAGCTAATTGTTGCACAAAGATCAACATTGCTCAATCTGGTGTGTGTACTTTCAGCTCAATAAGTGCTTTCATTCATCATTCACAACTTGCTTCATTATGAAAGTTGAACTATATCTTTAACACAAACCACACTTCCTTTGTCCTGAATGAAAGATCTGCCTGAGCACACTGGAGAACAGGCTCCTTGTTGATGCAATCTTATCACATGCACCGGGGCCAATATCTTACATCTCACAGCCCTCAGCACAAACTGCCCATGGAGAACAAACTTCCCACATAGAGCAGACTACTCAGGCAGAACCTTTTTTAATTAAGTGATGGAGGGGAAGGAGCTCTCTGTCTCTCCACCGGTGGCACCAGGTTTAACAACCCATTTGTCACAAAAATGTCCCTGCACCTTCTTTCATGAGGCTGCTGATGCATAGTAGGACCTGCATTCCCTGCAGGCAGAGCCCTCCAGGGTAGCATCTGCATACCCTATCACAAACTCATTAATTGGCACTGGTGGAGCTTCAGCTTCACTCTTCCATGCCTGGCACTTTCTCATTAGTTTCTGTGCTCCTTTACTTCCCTCATAGTCACTGCTTTTCCATCCTTAAATACTGTTTGGAAAGGGTATTGTGTTCTGTGTTCAGACACTCCCCAACTCTCTCAGGGAAAAAGTCAAAAACAATAACAAAACGTGGATGTTACAAGATACCACTTTCCTTATTAGCTTATAACCATTTCAGGCACTGAAAGGCACCAAAACCAGGCTGTCAGACAGGAGGCAGAGCAGGAGAACAGGGAGGGTGCTAGGAAAGAAATAACAAATAAAAAAGACAAGGGAAAACCTACTTACATTTGTCATGGCAGGCACCTTCCATGAGTATGAGGGCTGCCTAATGAAGTTAGAATAAGTTCAAGAAATGCCTGCACTGTCCATATGTAGAGCATGGATTTCATCTCACTGGATTTCACAAGCCACTTCTGACAACTGAGATAAGATATGTCAACACTCTTTGCTCGTAGAGTTTTTCACTCTTTTAGCGCATCAAATGCATTTTGTATCTTAGCAAAAATCTCTTCTTCCTGCTCCTCTGCAAGCATTTTTCTGAAGGTTAGCTGGAAGTGGTGTTAAACAGAGGACTGGAGAGGAGTGAGTGGGGAGCCACACTTTCGGGGTCCGCGCTCACCCTGCAGCCAAAGGCGCCCGTTCTGCTTGGTGAACCCAAAAAATGCAAGAGGCCACTGCTTCCCAAGCTGGTGCTGCTTGGTTGCTGCCCATCCAAAGCCCCCTCCTGCACAGTGTCACAGCATGAGTGCTAAGTGATAGCCTGAGAAAACAAGTCACACGTGTAGTGCCATGCTGAATAATACCCCTGTGCCCCTCTTATCTCTCCTGCTCCTTTCGTCTGCTGCTGAGAAACCATTAACACACTCAGGGCTCTGAGAGGGAGAACAACAGCAGAGGAGGAGATGGATTTCAGGTGACCTCCTGAACTCTCCCGAGCTGACGATGAGCAGGCACTGGAGTTAACCTGTGTTATCCGAGAGCGGCTTCATAGCCACTGCCTGACCCATAGCCTGTGCATATCCCAATTTTCCACAGAATTTCTATCCTCTACCTGGCGTGGGTAACTCCAGTACTAGCAAGGTAGGGGATGGAAGGCAGCCCTGACCCTCATTGCCAAGTACAGAACGAGAGTAAACACTTCCCAGAAAAAAAAAATAATAATAAACAAGGAGCTTAAGTTTCAGAAAGCAGAAAACACCCCGTAAATGAAGGGAAAAGTAAGAGAAATGGTATGGAAAATCTGGAGCTAACTCTAACAACCTGCAAGAGAAAACATCTAATCAAATATGCACATTTACAAGATGAAGTCTTTATTAATTATCCAGTTATTGGGACTGAGACAATAAAAGTCTTTGTAAAATCTTAAGAACAAATCTTGCAAACCTTGGATATTTGAGCACTTCATTAGAGGGATCTGGGATAACATTAGGCTGTAAATAAAGCCCCAAATTCTAGTTAGCTTCCTTACCAATTCTGAGATTTTCACAACATGTGGATTTTCTTTAATTTCTCAATATCAACACCTCCCAGGAGCTTCCTATTTAAAGGCTGACTGATTTCTGATCGACTACAATTTTAACACACTTCTATCAAAAACCTTCCAGCATTTTCAGAAATTCAAAAGACCCTCAACACCAGAAATATCATATGGTGGCTGCAGAAGATTGCCAGGTCTTAAAACTGCTAAAACAGTTGCTTTTTTTCATGTCACTGGATATATTTTCAGTCCAGCAGCAAAGGCACACTTCTAGTAGCAAATTCCATATAAATGGAAAACATACAAAGTACACAGAAGCTAAGAATATTCCAACCCTTGACACAGAGGTATGCTAGTTTTCTCATTAAGACTAGAATTATAAAATTGGCAGTTCCTATAAACAAGCATTTATCAAATAGGAATCTGTTTGTGTTGAGTGGGCAAAAGAATTTGTATTTAAATTTTCTGAATGTGTATTTGTGTTCCGTCATGCGTTTGGCATCAATCTATAATTAAACTAATTTCTGTAATCAAATGGCAAGAAGTATCATGTTTAAAAGAATAGCAAAAGCTGTGAAAGATTCACGATAGCAGAGTTCATTAAAAATGAATTTAAGTCCCACATAAAGCCCCCTGCAAAGATTAATTTCAGTTACACGTCCAAAGGTTACAGTCAATTTATGCCCTGTTTAAGTCATATTCCATGGCACATTTACATTGCTGACTTAAAATTAAACCAGACACACAAGGACTTTTCATTTAACTTAAAGCGCTAATGCTTTGGAAAAATGATGGAATAACCATCACAGGAAGATTTTAAAAGCAAGAGAGACAAACATCTGCCAGGAACGATGGAGATATAATTGATCCCACCTTGGGGCAGAGGGATGGATTAGAAGATCTTTTGAGGTTTCTTCCAATCCTATTTTTCTTCATTTCCAAGGTGTGGAAATGGGAAAACAAAGAATCACAGAAAACATCTGAACAACTGAAGGAAAAGTAATTGCATAATTGAGACCAAATTGTTAACTGATTGCAACTTCCATGTTACATTTGGATGGGAATTAGTAATAGACAATAACACAGATTAACTGAGACAAGGGAGAGATAAAAATGCCAGGGAAACCAGAACTCCAAAAGCTGCTGTGGAATTGAAGGCAAATGTTTGCTTGCCATACATGCCCCGCGTGTCGCCTCCCAGGAGCCCGCGCACAGCTGGGCTTGGTTTGGAAAACCAGCTTGGGTTTTATCGGATCTGTCCTGCCTCAGGAAAAGGAAAAACAAGTCACAAGAGTTTTCCAGCTAGATCTCCAAGGTGGGCACAACCCCGGGCCAAATGATAGATGGTGTTCAAGCACAAAAAAAGGTGTCTGTGAAGGGACGGTCTCCATGCACCAATCAATTCCTCCTGCCTTGGTCACAGGGGGAAGGTGTGAGGGCATCCTTTCAAAAGTCAGGTTCTTGAGCCTGTTCTGCTCCAACACCTCTGCCTCCCTGCAGATCAAAAATAACAAAGCCTCCTTTCCCCCAGGAAGGGCAAGCCTAAAGCATTTTGTGCGTCTAGAGCTAAGTTCTCAGGAATTATTTTTGGGTTATTTTCCTTTACTAAATTATTTGATAAGGTCATTGTGCAATCAGCTGGGACTGGAAATTCTTTTCCACTCCCTAACCATTTGCAGTCACAATGTATTGCAAGGGTTTCCAAGACCTGAAATTGTGTTGCTTGTAATTCAAATCAGCCAAGCTCACAGATTATTAGGAGCAAGAAATTCAACAGCCTATCTTGCTAATGCTGAAATTACTGCACTAAGATCCCAGCAGAAAGACAACCTTAAACAAAAGGTTAAGAATAAGAAACAAAAGTTTCTTATTCTTAAAGTCAAGATCTTGCAGTTATTTGATGCCATTTTGAGAAGGAGGTTGTAAGAGGCAACCAAAAATATGCATTAAAGAGACAAATTCAGAAATGCAGAATTTAATTTTCCCTTAGAGCAACAGGGATATTAAGACTTTTTTCCATTCATTCCACATTATATTCAGAGTTCGTATCAAGGGGACGCAGAAGCCCAAGGGAGTGTCCTTTAAGAATGAGAGCAGGAGTTTAGAAGACAAATTCCTTTCCTGACTTGGCCACCAGTTCCTTTGGGACAAATCATTTAATGTTACGAAACGTTAGTATTTTGAAAACTGTTGTGATTTTACTCCCTAAGAAGCATAAATGAAGAAAAAGAGTGAAGAATCAATGACACAAACTACATGATAACAGGTAGCTATAGATTTGATGTGACTTAAGCTTGGGAAACAACAGTTTTTCTGCAATCTTTGAGACAACAGAAAACGTGTGCAATTAAGGAGTGTGCAACGAAACTTATGAAGACAAGGTGACTGTGCAGAGTCCTACACGTGTGGGGCTACAATGATGCTGAAGAAGGGCTGAAAAGTGAGTTTTCCTGTTAAAAGGAAATGAGAAAATCAGCCTCACATTTCCCAGAAGGCCATTAGAATAGTCAGGAATGGTAGCACAGCACCCACGGGTTTCCCTGTCAGATCTTCAATCTGCCCCGAAGGCTACATTGAAAGTGAAGAGGATGAAGAGGATGATGGTGGCAGGGACTCTTAATCACCCAAAAGAGCATTCTCTCATGGCTTTAATTCTCTCAGGGAATTAAATGTACTGTGTGCTTTTGGACTGTTCTTCACCGTTATTTAGTCTCTCCCTCCTGAAACAGAAATAATTTGCCGGTATTTTCCTTCTTTTGTCATAGTTACCACTATGATATCTCCATTACAGTACCGAAGTTAGAGTTAAAAACAAAGGAAAAAAAACCTCTATCAGGTGGCATTGGTGTCAATAAATACAGAAAAACCAAGAACAAAGCATCCATACTGCACTTAATCTCTCTCCCTGCCTTTTCTATCTTCATTTATTTTAGCCTACCATTATTTGCACACTTTGCATAGGCAATAGGCACTGAGCACTTGGAAGCAGAACATCTAGGCCATGGAAATGTCAAAATCTGATCCAAAAAGTGAAACTGGCAATGCAACCACAGCTTCTCTCTCCACCTGCCTAATGGCTAACATGAAAAAGAGGGGGAGAGAGAGGACATTGCATTAATGGACGTGTTATTGTAGGAATCAAACACTGTGGCTAAAATTACCCAGCAAACACAAGCCTAAACTGTAAACTGGTCAAGTAAGAGGGGCTAATAAACCTTTTCTGTTGGTTGCAAAGTGGAGACAAGGAGTTATTGGCTAGGTGCTCTGCACAGCTGTAAAGTGTGAGGGGCTTGGGAGGCATTGTGGCTCAGACACTGAGGGATTGAATGCGACTGCATAGTGGTGAATAACTTGTTTGTCGTTCATGTGAATAAAATGTGGAAGTAGATCGATGCTTTTCTCCATAATATGGGTTCTCTGCTAAGCACAGTAAATCTCCGTCCTACTACAATGGTGTGAGATCATTCATGCCATTAGTTTCAATGACACTGACTCTATACTGCATGCAGTTTGCTGTTCTCTTTCCTCAGTATAACAAAGCCTGAGAGTGCCAGCTGCCTCTTGAGCCTTAAAAAGAAAGAAAGAGAGAGAGAGACTTTTATTTACCATGATTTTGATTGGTTAATTTCTCTCTATTATTTTGTTGCTTCCTCCCATATGAAAAAATGCATTGTCGTCCAAACTAACGCGCAGGAGAAAGGCCGCCCAGCGAACATGCAAAATGTAAATCACCAGCCAGCAATGACACTTTGAACATGGAGCATAACAGCTCCATCAGCCTCAGCTTTTACTCCAAATATCACAGATTTTTTCCTTTTTTCCCCCTTTTGCAGCTGGGGGTACGATCACAATCTCATCTGCTGCGCTTTAGTCAGGCCGCGCACGCACGCAGCGGCCAGGGTTTTATGAGTGTAGTATTTTAATTGTTGTAGTACATGGTTGGCACGTGAATGAAAGCCAGAGCCCCGCCAGCTACAGATAGGACCAGGTTATAAAGATAACCGTGTAACAGAGGCATTTTCAAACCATTTTAATGGCCTGCTGGCTTTAGTGCTGTGTCATTTAATACAGCCGTGCTGTTGGCACTCCTGAGGAAGAGATTGCCACGGACCCCCTTCACCCTCCCTGCACTGCCCTGCCCGGGGCTGCTGCTTGTCCCCTCAGTTGTAGCTGCATGCTGGATCTTTGCAAATACCATTAGGATGCATTTCCTTGAAAAATCAGAGTAGGGGATGACGGCAAAATCAAAGAGGAAAAAGATTATGGCACACACAGTTAAATTCGACTCATTGAGTCCATCCCCACAAATATGGTCTTGAAAGGCAGACCAAAAACGTTCAGGTAGAAGACACCCAAATTCTGAGGGCATGTTCAAATGCATTGGGCGATACACTTCGTGTTTCAGATGATGCCATGGCACACCACACCCATGTTCCTCCTGTTTCCAGAAAGTGTTTTGTGAGACCCTGATCGGTAATAAGAACAAAATGCTGCGTCTTTATCTGCTTGCATTATTTAGAAAAACAAGAGGGGGTGACACAAAACATACAGAAAGCCCAGAAAGTTTTACTTCAAAAAAACAATACTTTGTGTCCTCACATCAGGACCAGCTGGTTAAACATGGACAAGTTACTGCTTCTCTCCATAGCCCAGATTACTCAGCTATGAAACAACCTGAAGAATAAACAGCTACCTTGGCTGCAGGGATGAAGCAGCTAATGTGGATAAAACACACATTTGACATTAGGTATGCAATGTATTTATACTGTTCCTGATCTCCTATAAGGACCTGGGCAACCCTGAGGAATTAACATGGAGACCTGGCACGGGTCTGACTACCCCAAGTGCTTGGGTGTGAGCAACAACAATCCATCTGTTCCACCACCAGCCAGACAAAGCCAGCATTACATAAGAACCACAGGGATATATTGGCTTGTTAGGAAAATGGTTCCAGAGCCCGTTATACGCAACGTTACAGCGCTGTAGAAATGCACATTAATAACAGCACACAGCTTGGCACGTGTTAGCTTTGAAAATGTGTGGATTTTTCTAATAAATGGTCATAAATGGCAGCTTTTTCAAAATTGATATAGCCTTCTCAGTTTGGGGGGGGAAAAAAAAAAAAAGTTTAAAAATCAGCTGTTGAAAAAAACCCCACCCTAGATACACATTTTCCCAGCATGCTGGAACAGCATCTCCTGGGTAAATAACTCATGGTTTTTGACATTAGTACATGTTCCAAAGTATGTATTTACCTGATGGACCATAACAGCCATGAAGGAGCCTGTCTAGTCTACTGGGTAATATCTGATGGATTTTTCTACAATTAGTATGCATGCCACTAAGCATCCTAAATCATATAAATAGTGCACCTTTTAAAAAGCCAAAATAAAAATCCAGACAATCCAAAACACACAATGCTTTGGACCACAATGCGTGGGCAAGCTAAATAGTTCAGGGGTTTGCAAAATAGAAGCAAGGACAGATAGATATTTTATCCTCTGTTCCACTGTAACTTGAGCCAGATTTTTGAAAAAATTAGCTGAATTCTCTCCTGGTGCCAGACACCCAGCTACCAAAAATATTTCACAGGGTTTTGCAATAACCTCATGGTAACTACTCACTTAATCCACTGGAAAGAGTGAAACTCAAAAGCAGCCTCAGAGCACTTTGCCCCTGTGGTCTCCCGGTCCTCTGCAGCTCTGGGTTGGTGCCACGGGGGCTGGCCACGCTCACAGCTCACACCCCATGCTGAAGGGACAGGGTGCCCCAGGGATTTCACCTGGATGCACACAAATAAAGTCCTGGCACGTCTCTGAGTGCTCTCCAAGGAGGATGAGTTTCACCTCTCACCAGAGAGGCAGGGAAGGAAGAGGCCATTGTAAGACACTGGTGCTTTCCCCTCTGCAGGAAGGAGTTTCAAGGGAAGGGGACACCCATTATCATTCTTCACAATGCTTACATTTGCTACAGAAAGAATTTGTAAGAGTTCAAAACAGAAAGAAACCCTCAAAAGGGTGTAACCTTTTCCTTTAATTATTGGCTTGTGTCTTTGTGCTTCGCACACTGTTGTATGGTCATCTGAAGAAATTGCCAGCTAAATAAAATCTGTGGGCTTCGCCTTTTCTGATGGGGAAATATTATCACTGAAGAATGATGTTTGTTTTGGTGTTATTTGTAGAAAGCCCCATGGGATGCAGAAGGTTAAAAACTAATGTCTGGCCCTAATATTTGGTGGTGAAAATGAAAATGCCACATTTCAGGCAGCTATTCACGCCATACATCCCCACAGCTTTCAGGTAAACATGCCATAGCCATCCCTCAAATTGTATTTTGAGTGTAAAGAATCAGTATTTCCGTATAAGCTACTGCTATATATGAAATTCTTTACCATCTGCCAATCTATGGTCTATGCTTCATTTAAGTTCCACTTAACTCCCAGTTGAGACCCCAGAGCAGGCTTTATGCCTTCTTTAAGCTCTGTTTGAGGTGTGAACTTTATCCAAGGAATACAATTCCACACTCTCAAACTTTTTACCATATCCCCAGTATCCAGAAAACTAAATGGGATTCATTGTATACATAACAAAATAAACAAAACAGTGAATGGGAAAGATGAAAAGGACAGGCTTTTCCTAACTTTTCCTTAGATAATGAGGACACATTACTTCTCCTAGAGTCCCTCTATGACTCTGCAGCGCTTCCAGACAGATCCAGTGCAGCCACAAGAGATGTTTAACAGCACAACTGCACTGCTCTCCTCCCCAAGCCTCTGAAATGCAGAGCAGTGCTTGACACTGACCCTGAAAATCCAGCCAGCAATCTCGGTGTTCAATTAATGCTCCAAAACACATCTTTGTGTGGGTTTACAGGCTTAATTGAAGTAGCACTCAATTAATAGCATTTCTATTAAAGTCTTTCATAGGCATCTTCTTGAAATTCAACAGCATTTTCATTTTCACCACCAAATATTGGGGCCAGATACTAGTTTTAGCCTTCTGCATATTTTTTCCCTAAAGATCTACTGTCTGCTTGAGTTACTATAACTTCTGGTAATGAAGTCAGGAACATATCACCATGCAAGAAACTCAATCTGAGTGAAAAATGGTTACATACATGAAAATCCCTTCAGAATAAACCTTTCAAAATACCAAATTTGTATTAACTGTATGAATACCTCCAAGTCTACACTGGGGAGCAAACAAAAAGCATCTCTACTTCCTCTAAAATAAACTGTAAGTCTCATAAGTTGTTTCTAATTTATTGGCAAGGAAAGCAACTGGCCTGCTCCTCCTGCTTTATGACCTTGCAACACAAATTTTCACTGCTCAAAACTGGAGCAAATCCTTTCTGCTCTGCCCTTCTCAGCTGTCACTGACTTTTGGTCTCCTAAATTGTGAACTCTTTGAAGTAGGAGGCATATTGTTCAGAGCATTCAGAATCTACCCACAAACATCAATACAATATTCGGAACTACCATAGTGAGACCAAGAATTAAGAAACTCAAAGGGAAAATGATTGATTCAGGATTTTTTTTCAATATTTTCATCACAAATGAAGAGCATGAAAAGCACATACATAACTGCACAACTCCCCTCCTGTCTCTGACAGGCCTTTGCAAGCAGACACATTGTCAAGGTTTTCATTCTGCTTCCAAAAAACCTCAAAACAACAGCTACAATAATAGCACTGCGAGCTGCAGCAAAGGAGAGGCCATGTGCAAGTTTAAATTCATGAACTGCACCCCTGCAGCAGCCAGGCAGATAGCAGGGAAACTATAAATCCCATCATTTTTTGTCACAGGGGTGTACTAGTGACAGGGAAATGAGGACAAAAACAAACATCTCAGGTTATAGTTTCTGGAGATTTCATTAACATAATACATACTAAAATCAAACAGCAATTCTTTTGACAATTAATACTTCTAGGTCAGTAGGATTTTTTTGGATGAATGCTAGATTTGGTTGGGTTTAGGTTACAATATTTGAATAATCTATCTTTCTCCTTTCACAGAGTGATTCAAAATTCAAAAAACCTCGTAAGTGGAAAGTGATTATCCTCTCAAATTAAGGACACATATCTTATTTGTCAATGAAAACTCCGTCACTTTCTCCACATGATCATGATTTGTCTGAGCAGCCTGGTGCCATCCAGTTTTCACCCCAGCAAAGACATTTTCGTAAGCAGTGCCCTGAAGCTGGGACTCCAGTACAAATATTTCTGCTTTTCAATCGTCCAGCTGATCCATTGCAATTTAATCCTGCAAGGAGCTTGCTTAAGACACTGTTGATCAAATGCTCCACGTCATCATTACAGGTTTCCAGTCATGTTTTCTTAATAAAGTATACTGGTATTGCTCACTTCCCTCCTACAGAACCTTTGTGAGAATTCACTAATGTTTGAAAAAAAAATCTTTCATCCTAAGTAGGGAGCTGCTATAAAACAGTTGACATTTTTAAGCTAATTTTGGGTTTTCTTAATGCTGGGATCCATGAGATCCATTTCTCACACTGGAAGAGATCATTGCAAGGTGCCAGATTCTATTTTTATTGCAAAATCAAATTGTTACCTACATCAAATTCTTAATTCTGACTGAGCTGCAGACAGAAGATGGGATCAAAGGAAAAACTTGTGGGATTAATTCAACATTTCAAGAAAGTTAAATTCACCAATATGCATTGGATGTTTATGTAGAGAAAAGTTAAAGACCATTAAAGAATACTCTGGGCTAGCATCTGAAATATTTTAAGGGTTTTTTTTTTTTACCTGGAAATTATTCCAAAAACTCCCCTTCCAAAAGACTGAAAATAATTTGAAAAGCATACAATTTCATGGAGATCTCCAGGAGTAAGATGGTCAAATGATACCCTTTTATGTGGAAAGCATATTATTCACTGTGATAAGTATATTTACGAACAAAATAACTACTATCCACTCAATATTAAGAAAATATTCTCATCACTTACCTAGTGCTATGTCCTTTGCATATCTTTGTGCCATCACAAGATATAACAGAGATAAGGTAGGGGGGGAAGAAAAGCAGCCAATTTTTCATGTGTGATTTCCCCTCACCATCCTTCCTGGCTCTCATTAATAGCCTCCATTGTTTATCTTAATCTGCTCTGTGAACTCATCTGAAATACAGGTATGGGAGAAAGCAGCAATTTACCTGTAACTCAACCAGCTGCCTGCAGCAAAATCACACAACTTCATTTCAGAGAACAATCTGGCCCTGCAGGAGGGGAAAGGGAGAGGGAGATGGGGATCAGGAGAGAGCAACTTTGTGCTAAGGTAACACTCTCTCCCCTCCTTGTGGTCTCAAGAAGTTCTTGCTGTCTGAAGGCATGAATGTGAACCTCACTCAGTTCTTCATTTTAGGGTAAGTCTGCCCTCAAAGAGATGCAAATCTAATGGAGTTACTAATAGAATGCAATTATATCTCAGAATTTTTTCTGCGAGGCACGTTTGAGTGTTCATGTATAAAGAGCAGGGAAGATGCTTGCGAGACACGTTTCTTTAAGAGCAACAAATAAGCACATTTGGTATCGTTTGCAAGAGCAATTGCCAGATATTATATCATTAAGAAGCGATTTTCCACTATGAGATTTGCACAGACAATGCATCCTTTAATCTCCAAGCCGCTGTCGAGCTCTCGGTAGCTGGCTTCGGTATTGGCTGAATTATGTGAAGCAAGTTTTTAGGTTTCTGCCAGTTCCCATTGGCAATCACCTACCCTAACAGCGAAAGTGGCTTTTGGTACCCAACGGAGCAAAGATGACTGAGGTGATAATGACTTATGGTTCCACTCACAGCATTCTGAATGACACTGGCCAGTGCAAAAACCAATACTAATGCTGGCAAGCAGAGGGGACACACGCAGGGCTCCTGTCAGCATTTTTAATCACAAAAGATTCATTCATCTAGTACCACAGACCAGGATTACATTAGCCCCTCTTAATTACCCATTTACTTCACATTTTACTTGATTATTTTGTGGCTACAGGTCTAAAGGAGGATGCAAGCTCCCTGCTCTACGGGAGGAACAGAGGAAGGGAAGGCTGAGAAAGCAGCACAATGTTTGATACATGACAGGTTAGTCCCATGGGTTTAGGAATTTGTTTTAGCTGCAGGCAAACACCCTCAGCACAGGAAACAGCAAGTTTGCAATGGCACTCGTGCTTTTTCTAAGCAGCCTGGCCAAGTGCAGGAGTGTGAGTTATTAGCAGAGGAAACTGGATTAGGAAACAGAGATGCACAAGGTTATTTAGGGTAAACAGTAGGAAGAGCCTACTAAATAACTCACCACGTGGTAGTGAATTCATTCCAGCACACCAGCACTAACACAGGCACTAGAATTCTACTAGTACAGTCAGAAAACAAATAGACAGCAGATACTGTCAGGAATCAGACAGGAAAGGAGCAACACTCCCTGTTAAACAGCCCGTGATGTGCCCACGGGTCAAATACCGCGATTTTGGTTTCCCCAGCTTATAAAATGGAAAATGGAAAAAGGAAGGTAATAATCATGGTCAAGGGAATAGACCAGCTCCTACACAATGAATAACAAGACAGTCTGAGAGTGCTCAGCTTGGAAAACAGGGATTTATGAGGAACATGTGGTTAAGATCTCCGAGGGCATGACGGGCATGCAAAAGATGAACAGCAAAAAATTACTACACGTAGCTACCAATATGAGAACTTACAAATGAATCTTGCAGGTGACAAATCTAAGATCGATGAAAGGAGTTCATCTCCATACAGTGTTGTTTAACCCAGGGAATTCCTTGCCACAGGACAGATCTATGCGTGTGTGTTCAAAAAAAAAACAAGTAGAAAACTTTGAGAAATGAAATTCCTAATATTTTTTGTTTCTGCACTCAGGAGAACATTCTGCAATAGTGTTTCACTATTACACCTACGATCTTCTTTTCCTCCTTCACTACCAGACTCAGAGTACTTCACTGGGTGCACCTCTGCTCACCACTTGTATGGACTTCTTGGAACCCTGAAATTTGAATTTCAACACTTTAAATTCCTGCTGGAGAACTTGAATAGATTGAAACCAAAGCCTGAATCTTCATTAATTCCTGTAAGTTTCAACTAACTCATTGAGATTTTCCTAGGAGGTATTAGGGAAGGTGTCTTAAACAAACAAATAGTTGCATTTTTACAGCACACTGATATAATGATGGAGTTTCATGAAATGCTGGTATTTGGTACGGCCAGTGACTCAATAAATAAATAAAATCAGTTCCATTCAAAGAAATTTTTACATTTGTTATATTTTTCTTCTGCTAAAACAAAGACTAAAATGTTTGTGCTTCAAGTGACACATTCCACAAAAGACATTATTTTCAGGCCATTGTAAAAACAAAAAAAAAGCAAATAAAATTGAGGGTTTGACTGGCAAAGCTACTAAACATCGGAGTTGCTCAGTGCATTCATCAATTCTGTTATGAAAACACTCAGGTCTTTTCATTCTCTGCTCTAGCCCATCAAATCCTAAATTTAGCAGGCCCATGACCCAGCAAAATGCCTTCACTTCCTCTGTTTTCCCGTTGCAACTGTGGTAGGTATTCTCCATCCGCCTCACAGCAAACCCCAACCAAACCTTCCCTGGTTGTACTTTTAACCTTCAGAGCAAGGATGGCTCTGCTTAGGACAACAGTGCAGGAGCTGCTGCCCCACAGCACCCTGGAGGGGAGGATGATGGACAGCGAGAAGGAAAGAAATTCCACTTTGTCATGTTGATACCGATCTACTTCAAATATTTACATTGTGGGATGAAAGTTAGAATTTGCAGCTCCTTAAAAAGCATCTTTGTGAAAGGACGCGTATTCCTTCTTAAAAATCCACACACCTTCCTCGATAACTTTGTATTTACAATGAAATAGACTTAAAAGGAAGAATCAAATGTGCCATAGCCTGAAATACCACTGACTTGGTGGTCACCTGCTCTGCTGAAAATCAGGCTCATTTCCGCCTCCCTGCTTGATTCCAGTGCATTGAACCATGACCTCCCATTCGCCAGAAAACATTTCCTACACACTAACCGTTGGTATTTCATTTAATTTATAAATGATTTTTTTGTTAGGCCAATGGATCGCTGCCTCTCTTCTACTATGCTAGAGATAAAAATTGTTGACCCAATCTGTGTGCAGCCAAATACAATGAACCTCAGTGTTAATGACACCAGGAAACTCAATGCATGTTCTGGATTATTGCAATTCCAGTTCAGCAGCTTCACATAATTTCTCAGACTCAAACAACCAAATTCATTATGTGGCTCCATTCAGAAAAGCCTGCTGCACTTCATTCTGGTCGATATCTTGGGGCCTGGAGATAAGATACTGATTTAAAGGGCTCTGGTCAGATCTGCATGAGCAGTTTTTATACTTGACAAAAATGGAAATGCAATAGCCAAAGAAGCCCTTTCAGAGACTTCTGTCCCTGCCCCACCTACGGATAATATGATCCTGTGAGGACTGGTAACAATTAGTTTAATAGGAAGCAGGAGAAACAATTGCCATTGCTCCACCTCCTAAACTACCGCATTACAATGTGGTTCTCAGTATCTGGAGTGTTTCACAGATAAATTGTTTATTTATTTAAGTCATGATTAAAGCAAAGCATTCTATAAAACTAGAACAGCGGGTGAGAGGAGGCAGCCTGGTCTCTTTTCCTCAGAGTAAGGATATCTTCAGAATAACTGGATGTCCTTCATCAATGCTTAAAATGGACTCCCACAAAAAATTTATTGCAAGGCTTCGTTTTTTATTCCTTTCTCTTTTGGGGTACAGGCTCTGACAGAGAGGATCAATATATTGCAAGCAAATCCCAAAGCTTGTTTTAAAGACAAGGAGACACAAATCCTTTGTGTCTCATTGAAGCACACACAAGCTGGCAGGAAATGAAGGAAATGAACATAACCAGCATATTCTTGAAAAAGGGACACACAAAATTCTCATAGGCTTTGCTGCAGGGAGCGCCCCTTGCCTGACAGCTCCCCTGGGCTCTACCTGGAAGCAGTCCTGGCTTGTGGGGATGAGAGCCTGCCACAGCACCACGGGCTGCAAGGCTCTGAAGAGTTTAAATAAACTCGATTTCACACTAAGCTATTCTCCCTGCAGGCTATGTACAAACCTTTATCTGAGTTCCCACCACACCTTTGCCTGGGAATGGTTAGCTTCCCCCCGGGGTCATTTGATACGGAGCCCCTGCTTTATAAATACAAACACCCACGCCTTCATTATCCTCGTGCTTTGCTTTGCTCGGGGCTGGCAGTTCCCTCTGTCCCAGCCATGATAAGGACGAGGTGCACAACCCGGGCCAGCAGCAAGGCAAGCCCCAGGGGTTAGCAGAGGTGTTGGGTGAGGAAGTCACCCCTGGCAGCCCTGGGACTCATCCCCATCCCCAAATCTTCTCTGGGGCTGTGCCTGCCTTATTAAATGGAGACACCCTGACCCAGCTGGGGGAGACCTTACCTGCCCCCAGCTAGCCCCAGCCTGCTCCTTCCAAGCCAAAGTGCTGTAAAGTCTTGCACTCAGCATAAACAGAAGCTTCCAGGACAATGACAGACGCGACGGCTTGGCGCTCCCAGGAGAAGGTTCTGTTGGATTTCCTTCTGAGCTAACCCAGCCCAAGTCAAGAACACTGCTCTCAATAATGCTGGAACTTTAAACTCCAAAGTTCTACTCGTTTTAGGCACAGAACAGAATGATCCATGGCAAGAGAGTCCATAAAAACCCATACCCAATGACAAAAAGCCAAAGAGAAGATGAATCCCGGAGCAAAGCTGGACGCTGTATTCCAGTCAGCTCCAACAATGCCAATAACGATTTGAATTGTGATCACCCGGACACAAATTTGCTTCCTGAGAGTTTGGGCAGAGAGGGTTGGGGGTCTTTTTTAATTGCATAGAAGAAGAAAAAGTGAATCACCAAGCCAGCAGAGGTGTCCCTTGCAGGCTGTCAAAGTCCAGCAACAGAAGGGAAGGTCATCCCATGCATGACAGTTATGCAGAGCTTCAAGACTTTAAATAGAAAGGAGTTTATGTAACCCTGGTGCCCAAGTGCTCCCTCATGACAGTCCCTCACAGCCAAACCATCAAGGTTAGGAAGTGTTACCTGCTGCTTTTAAGGGGGTTTTTCAGTCACATTGCAATTATGTCAACAGGTAAGGTATAAAGTGTAATAGCTGATGGATTTTTTTATGTTTACAACAGGAGATGCAAACACCAAACTCATTTTCATGCTATGGTTTGCAATATAGTAACAACATCATTCTGAGAAGTTTTTATTCTACCAATGAATGCAGCAGTTGGAAGATTCTGTTGCTCTTCCACTGTGCCATTTAGAAGGCTGATATTTAGAAAAAGATAAGCTGATAGCACCAATTCATTAATTTTATAAAACTACATAATAAGTTGTTGCATTTTACTGGGAATTCTTCTTTTTGTCAGTTAAAAAAATCAAGTCCTCCCCACAAATCTAACATAAGAGGTGCCTAAAAAAACATCTACCTTGTTCAGACGAGAAGTGCATCTCTCCATGGTTTAAGCATTCAAAAATTATCTTCACAAGCTCACTCAGAATTTTTATTAGGAAGTACCTTATCACCATAATAACATGAGATTAAATAATTGAGAAATTCACCCTAGAACCAAAACAAACCAGAGAGTTTACACATCCACTTGAACTGAAATGTCAGATTTCGCAAACTAGATTAATCCTTCAGTCACTCTTAAAGATTTTTTAGAGTGGGGACATTATTTTAGGATAGGGATACATTCAATGCATTTCTGACTCAGAACAGCTGGGTATTAAATCTATAATCAAAGTGATTATGATGCATACCCAATGCACTGTGGGCCAGACATCTAAAGAACATTTTCCTGATGAAAAACAAAGTTAAGTCCTTCATGAGCATCCTCAGGTCTCCAATGAATTCCCAGTCTTAAGGAGTTATCTGAGGTTGAAATGTACATTCATTTCACCAGAAGTAAAAGATTTGAGCATAAAAATCTATCAGTTCAGATAATTCTATCACTGACAGTCACTTTTTCTCAAGAATGGCTGAGGCAATGACTCAGAACCAGCTAAGGTGAGCCATTCCATCCTTTTGAAATCTCCTGCAATCTGGGGCAGGGGTGGCAGGAAAGAGAGAGAGGAGAGAACACTGACAATTTATCAGCTCCATGGGTCATCAAGAAATCCAAGCTCAATCCATGGCTGCATGCACAGGAAAAACCTCTGCCTTTATACAGGAGAAAGCAATTGGTAACTACTGGCTGAAGAAAAGAAAAAAAAAAAAGAAAAAATGTTGGCAAACTCAAGAACTGTCTTTACAGTATTCTTTGCATACCTTACATTTGTTGAATGGTTTCCAAAACGAAAGCTTTCCCATGGGAAGGCAAAGAAACAATAGCAATTTCTTCTGAATGAAGTTCTCCTAAAGCCAAAGAGTAAACATACAGTATGTGACCTGCAAATTTGCTTTTAACTGTACAAGTGGCTAATTACATAACTAATCAAAATACCTTCAAAAGCAATTCCTAAAGGAAGGCTAAAAAAAAAAAAAGAAAGAAAAAAAAAACAGAGAGAGAGAGAGAAAGAAAAAAGCAGAAGGGAAAGAAAAAATGAAAGCAGCCCAGCAAAGAGAGATGGTGATTGATAACCTGTTACACTGCATGAACTTGCATGTGTGTGCACATACATTCAAGTTTAATGATGTTTAAATAGTTATTGCACCTCTGCACAGGGCTGTGTGGCTCCCAGGAAATCTGCACTCTACCTGAGATGCCAGCACAGGTTGAGGAGATGGATCCCTACGTGACACAGCTCCTGTTCCAAGAGGGAACACGAGCTGACGACGTGGCAGCCATGGAATGCGTTCGCTGCGTGTCCTAGGCACACTCCTTGACATCAAACAGCGAAATAGTTTGAGTCTCAAGACTGATTTTGAGAGGTGGATGTGTTAGCAGAATATAAATTGTCTCTTAAAAATTAGTGGGGTGGAGCAAAACTTGTTTCTTTATTGTTTCTATCTGTTCATGCACTCAGCATCTCCTATGTGCTCTCCATAGCCACGTAACACGTGGAATTGAACCCAAGCAGAGGCTTGGTTGGTATTGATTCTTAAAGAAAACCTATGAGCAGTTCACACCTTATAAACCCTGGGGCTGTGTTTTTGAGGCACCTGTATTCGTTGAGGCAGACAGGAATTTAAATATTTTTGTGCATAGTCCACGCAAGTGTTGAATTACATGAAAACTTAACAAAACTCTCCATTTCTGTGCAAAAAAAAAAAAAAAAAGGTTGCAGGTTTAGGTATCTCAAGTTTTGTTCCACCACCACCGTTCCTTGTGTGCTGAAGGCAGGATTAGCTCAGGCATTCCCTGACCCCTACTGGCAGGGCTGGCCCTGATTTCTGCCTATAGAAGGAAATAGAGGGGGAAAATACTCTTTGTGGCTTTAGGAATGCCAAGAGGATCGCAGAAGGAATTTGAGAACCAAAGTATTTCGCAGGTTGAAAAGCCTGCTCTGGAGACCATGGCAGGCTGAAAGTGTGCAAGGGAGAAAAATTGAGTTGGGATCCTCTTTCAAATCCTCTCCTGATCAGAGGGATCCACCTGAGGATCCCCACTTTATTTACCCACTGCTGTAAGAGACAAATTCAGCTGCTGTAGACATGGCTCGAGGAACTTCACCTTGCTGCACACACGGTGTCAAAAGCATCCACAAAGCACCAAGAACAGCCCAGAAGCTACTGGGGAGAGGCCCTGGTGCTCACCTCATGCTGCTTCATCACCCACTCCAGGCTGGGGCGATGAAGATCTGTGTGGGGAGAGCTCCGAGCAAGGGAGGCCAGAGAGAAGCCTGGAGAATCTCCACAACGATCTCCAATGATGGCTTCCGCTCAGGGAGAAGAGGTGTTTCAGGAATTCTGCAGGAAAAGTGTGCCCAGTAAATTGGTCCAAAGAGCCCTCCTTTTCACAGTTATACGGAAGGGTATCAGCATTAAATGAGATCCACTGACTTCTGCCCAAATCAGCCTCCCCCTGCTGCACAAATGGACAAGACACAGCTCTGGAGGCAGCATCTCCTGAAGGCAGTCACACAAAAACAGCCCAGTAACTCCACATCACAACAGCTGAAACAAGCCCTGAAGCCTGTTATCTAATTAAATGTTATCTACAATTCTGATAGCAGGCTAAAAGTAATACTTGAGAAGATTTTTTTTTCATATTTAGACAAATTTTCAAGGAGCTACCCTGAATGAGTTCAACTAGAGTCGGACATATTTTTTCGTTTTAATGAAAAGTCAACAAATTTTCCAGTAGGCATTAAAAAAAGAAAAAAAATCCTGGTTTTGATCATTATATCTCCAGAACAGCAAGCTAAACTATAGCAATACCCACCTTAACTGGAATAAATCCATCCCCAGTTACTGAAATAAACTCAATGTTTTTCTATTGGGACAGTTATTTACTAAGGGGTAAGTGCATTTAAAATCCTAACTAATTCATTTGCCTTGCAAAATCTGTTTTGGATTATTTCAGCAACTAGCTGATCATGTACATTTAGCTGGAAAATATACAGCTCTGAAAAAAAATACGAAGGGAAACCTGGAGATGTACAGTATAATTATGAAGGCAGACTTGCCAGTGCCTCCAACAAAACAGTCCAATGTCAATATTCTTAATGAACTGCATTTTCTTCCACATGTGGCCAAAAAAAAAAAGAAAAAAAGAAAAAATATTTTTAGAANCACTTAACTTCTGAAGTAATAAAGAGTTTTGAATATTTAACTCAAAAGCTTTGCTCTCCCTGTTGTGTGTGCGGCCACGCGTGTTTCACCTTCTGGAGGCTGCCCACAAAAATGAAGGAGGGAATCACACTGGAAACAAAAACAAGGCTAAAAATAAAATATACTGGCTGTACTACAGCCCTGGGCAATGCTTCTTGTCTCTGAGTGACCCACTGCAGCTTCCTAGCCAGGGGTCCACAGGACCTGCATCCCCTCACCCGACTTTTTGGGGAATTATTCCACATCCTCCCTCTCCTGCCTCTGAACTTACTGACGCGAGATAAACTTTATCAGAATCCATGTTGACCTTCCTCTCTTTTGAACTCTGAAACATTGATTAACTTGTAAGCTATGTAGCAGAGGGACAACTTCAATAACACCCTTATGGGTACTTTCCTCCTGACTGGCTATTTCAGCGTTTCTAACTCCTTAAAAACGATTGCAAGGGCTATAACTTCCCTCTTTCTTCCAACTTGTGAAAATGGAAAATCTTGCCTGAGGATTAAGAAAAAGGTGATTCATTTCTTGTAAGCTGTTAGCTGCTCCCTGAGACTTGCCACCAGCAGCTAGTTGCAAAGAAGTCACTGAAGCAGGGCTAGCCACACTTCAGAAAGAAAGCAGGTTGCTGGAGT
>VYZR01019186.1:5191-15742 GCA_013400675.1 Oxylabes madagascariensis | reverse complement strand
ACCAAGCTATCTTTGCATTTTTCATGTAGTTTCTTTGTCAATCCAGATATGATAGCAACTTTTATCTCAAAGCAAGAGTGATTGTATTGGAAGAGAAAAAATAGAAACCAATAAATAATAGTTCAGTTGAGAAAAAAAACCCTTGGAGCTCAAAAGGCCAGGTTTGAAGGAGACACTAGGTATGTATCAGCCAGGGTGAAAAAGGGAAAACAAATCACATATCCAGACAACTTGTCGATGGATATGCTTGCCAAAGATAATTTAGTGCTGAACACAGAGCTGAAAGCAACCAAGTAAAAATCAATAGGCATCCAAGTAGTGCTGTGTAGAGCAGTTTTGCAGGGGACAGCAGACATCAAAGTACGCAGTGAGAGTGAGCTGTGGCCTTTTCAGTCCTCAGAACTGAATTAAGTCGAACGCACATGGCTTCTTCATACAATGCTAACAGGATAGAAGGAAGACTTAAGCCCATCAGCAAGAACAGAGCAACGGATAAACCTCTTTGACTAAGACTTAGTTTATTTAGTCAGATGGGGAAAAAAAAAAGCAATCCACCAAAGCCCCCCTGAAACCATCACTATCCCATCTGTCTGTGTTATTAACAAAGACTTGTCCAAAGGCTGAGTGGTGTTAACAAGGCATCTCTGCTCATTTGAACTATACGAAGGTGCAGAAAGTCATGAAGTTAAAACATTGTTAAGCATTTACCAGACAAAACAACAAAAGGTACTGAAAAATCCAAGAGGATCCACTACCAGCAAATATTTCAAGGACACAACTGCAGGACATGAAATCCAAATTACAGGTAAGTTTTTCTCTCATCCCATCAGAAAGTCAAATCTCATGAAATTCTTTCTTTAAAGATGGGGTGTGTGTGGGTGTCTGTGTGCAAATCACAACGGTAAAGTACATCTCAATTCCACTGTGATCCTCTCTTTCTTCCTAGTCAGAGACCACCACAAGAACACGGGACTTCTCAGAGAAGGAAGATGCATGTTAGACTGCACGCTCAAACAATGGGCACTACCCAGCAGAATTATAGGTCTTGGCTAATGCATGAGAAAGTCAGAAAACAGCCACAAAGCATCACTCACTGACAGAAATATAATAGTGTGCTCCCCTGGGACTGACACATGCAGCGCACCGATTGGCCTGCATGTCTTCTGGGGATGCAATGCTTTTGGTGTTTTTTTTCAGACAAAGGAAAACTGGGAGCCCTAGAACTCATGCAAAGAAAATGTCATTATCAATATAACTTCTCAGTGTTTGGACAACCCTGGGAGCTTTCATCAGGCTTCTTTCAGAAATTACAAGAATTCACATGCCATCTGTTTGTCCCTAAAAGTGCAACAACTGATGCCATTATCAATCCTTCTCTGCCAAAAGGGATGAAATCGACTCCAGCCAGCTTCCCCCATGCAAAGATTGCTTATTCCAGCATGAACTGCATGCAAACCATTAAATAGGCATTTGGAGATGATTCCTGCAATGTGAACCCACTCTGCTGGATCCAGCAAGTTATGGCTGGACAACTGATGCCAAAGAGAATTTGGACATTCAGTGAATGCCTGAATCATCATCACCAAAAACTGTCTTGAAGCTTATGAATCACAGATGTGTAGTGTCCATTCCTGCCAAACTGATGAATGCTTATGCTTTAGTAATGGATTCAAATGCACAGAGATATGCAAGTTCCAAGCTGTACCAAGTAACCGACTGAAAGGAACAGTTTGCAAGATCACTTCAGTGAGGATTTGGCAGAGAAAGATTAAAAAGAGAATGATCCTGTTATACAATTCTTGTGAAGCAAATATCTGACATGATTTCACAGGAAGAAAACACAATGTTGTTTATTATGGTATATTTAAAATTATCAGTCCCCTACTTGTGTTCAGAGTCTCTTTTTCACCCAAGAACTACGTACTCTGATAAAATAAAGATGATCAACAAAAACATGCTTAGCAGCTCTGAACTACCCCACTGAGGAAGCTTGCACATCTAAACAAAATCTGGAGGTAGCAACACCTGCAAGGAGCTTCAGAAGAATTTTGACCACAGGAACCATGAGCAAGAAGAATGTTTGACCTTGGCTCACCAGATGTTGGCTGGACAAGACACTTGTGCTTTGTAAAATCTCCTCATCTCTCTTCTTTTGAAAGGTGATCCTTTCAAAGCTTCTAAGAATGGGAAACTGTCCTTGTTAAATGGAAATTAAATAAACTTCAGTGGAGACAATAAGACAGTGCTAACACAGGAAAAAAGTGGCCCTGATCTCTCTGTGTCCTGGCTGTCACTGCCCATCCTGGTGGTACCTTGTCCTGCCTACTGAAACATGGGCTTGTATTCATGCAATGAATTAGACTGGGGAAAGTAGATTCAGGTACACCCCTATCCTCTCCCAGCTCCAGCTGAATCTGCTCCAGTCCACCATTAAGCGAGTAAAAGTACTGTGAAATGAAGAGAATAGCAGGCACAGGGTGAGAACAAGCAATCAGAAGCAGAGGAAGTGTGGATCTACTGCTTTTATCAATACTGACAACTTATGCCAGCTTAAATTATTTGTCTGACTACAATCCTGAGATCTTCCCAAATAGCTTCTCATTCCAGTTTATATATTACCACTCCATAATCCTGTCATCACTGCCTGAAGCTGGTCAAAACACTGCAGGGAGAGAGATTTTGGAAGGGAGTTTCTTTTTCAAAAACTAAGCTCAAAGCTTTCTTCATGTGTGAAAAGGACTGAATATCTGAAGACTACTCCTGCACATTTGGATCACCCCAAAACCCACTTTGTCTCATTGCCTTTGACAATCACTACTGCTTGATTACTGGGCACTGAAAGTTTAAAGCAGAGAACATCCTGCTGTGAAGATGATTGAAGAGACTGAGGAAGAAAACCAAAAACCAAAAGCCAAAGCCAAATAAATTGCTCACGCTCATATAGAGACCAGCCTAATTTATCTTGAGCACTTCTCTCCCAACTTACGGAAGCAAAACCATCTCCCTATTTCCCTCTTTTCTTGCATGCCACACACAGTTTCTTGTTGAGCTCTGATAGTGTGCAAACCCCATGAATGTCCCTCATCTTCAGTGGGAAAATCAAGCATTATTCACACAGCTCTGGCTCACTCATTTCTGTTCACCAGCAGTGTCAGCAACAAGTGCCAGCTTGAAAGCTTTAGGTCAGGATTTTAAAGTAAATGTCTTTCTGTCCATCAGAGCCCCAATCTCCAGGATGCTTTGATTTTTACATCGCTCTGAAAAGAAAATCCTCATACTTCTAATTTTATTAATTTTGTCCCAACTTAGCTTCAATTCACTTCTTATTGAAGTAAATTGGCTTTTGTAATCAAATTATTTTAAACACATATTAATAAATACTTTGTTTTGAAAACTTACCATAATCTGCCCTATTTTATCATGAATTAATATGCCTTTCCATATTGCATTTTTGAGTGCTTTAATATAAGGAGCATAAAGAAACTGACATGACTGAAATAAGAATTTCAGCCTTATTGTAATAAAAATATTCAATCAATCTGAAAAAGTCTCTTCTTTGACCTAGAGAAACACTTTTTCCTCCCACACCGCTTCTGAACAAAAGCATCCATGACATTCATGCCCCGTGCACTCCCACCCCTGCAGACCCTGGCTGTGCAGGCTGCACCTCCTTTGCACAAAGCACACAGCTTCCAGCGCTCTCCCCGAGATGCAGATCACTACTAACAACTTTATGGGCATTGTGAAATTTCACCAAAATCAATTTTGGTGAAATTGATAGTTGGGCTGAGTTTCTGCATTCAGCACCTACAGTCCTCTTGATATCTGCGTACTCATTTACTTCACTGCTGGAAATGATACCAGAAGCAACCAGGAATTCCTCCTCGAGGGAGGGATGGCGCAGCCGGGAGGGCGGCAGGTAACGCAGTGCCCTCCCTGTCCCCAGCAGATCCTCCCCTCGACGGGAGCGCACACGAGAGGTTTTATGAAGTGACATATGTCTAATTGGCTGAAAGGTAATATTCAAAGGGCCGCCGCTCCTCTCAGAGCTCAGGGACTGCAGCTGGCAGAGTGTTAAATCAGTGAACAGTTGGGCCCTTTGCTGCGCTGCACCACTGCTGCTGCTGCTGCTGTTCCCGGGGCCGCTGCCCAGTTTGGCTCATTGAGCTCCCCAGTCAATGGAGAAGGCATCTCTATTGTGCACCTCAAAGCATGCTCACGGCCCCTGAAAGAGAAACAGGCCCCAAACTACTGGGGCAGATCGTATGACAGGATTACTTGCTTGTTGTTCCTCTTTCTTTCTTTTTTTCTTCTTTAAAGGACTTCTATTGGACTACAGGAAGGAATTACGTGAGGGGGAGACCGTATTACATAGTGACAGCTGGAAAACTGGGGATTGCAGGCTAGTAACGGAGCTGGGTTCCTTCTGTGCCGGCTGGACACCTACCTAAGGCATCTTTTAATTAATTTGTGCAGAGAGTGATCTCCAGAGCCCAGGCAGCACAAGGCAAATCCTCACGCCACTGGTATCGGTTGCAGCCCACCCCCAGCACTGGGCTGAGGATGGGATTTTTTCACAAAAGCACACACAACAGCTCCTCACTGCCAAGCTTAGAGCACAGAAGTGCATACATTTATTGTTCTTACAGGATCCAGACATCCAGATTCAGGAAACGTGCTAAAGCTGTGATTAAGCAGAGCTCTGAATGCCTGACACTCCAGTCACAGCAGAGATCAGGTTCTTGGCTAGCAAGAATCAGTATTTCTCTAATGGTGTCAATAAACATTGCCCAGCGGATGAACTTCCCTAGCAGCCCAGCAGTGCTTCTGTAACTGGCTCTGGTACACCTGCCTAAGCAACATCAGAGAGGCAATTTGTAACCATCCCTCTGCTTTCTGCAGGCTGAGGCTGTGTGTACACCTCAGACCCCTGTACCTGTGCTTCCAGTAAGACATCTACAAATTGCCTTCCAGTGCTGTAAACAGGCACAGCACCAGGGACCTCCGGCATTGCTCAAGAGGAGGACAGTAATCATTCCATAGGTGCCCACGATGGCAGCAAGGGAATTTCTTTCTGGAGTTTCAACATGACCCTTGGCCCCTACACTTCCCTAGAAATGCAACGAACATTTCACATTTCTGGTGAAGTACACGTATGTGCCTCATCTCACCTTGTTAGCAGCATCTCAAGGCTTCAAAGCTCTTTAAATGACCCCTCTCACTGTTCAAATAGAATTCAGTTCAGACACAGTGTAATCTATCTTCTCAGCACGTGTAGAAAGCAGTGCCACCATTTAATCTAGGCCTAAAAACTACACAAAATGTGCAGTCCTGCCCTGGGCAAAAACAGCTTTTTAGTTGGGAACTACAAATCCTTCTAGGGGTTGGACTTACAGTAGCTTATGATATTAGTGTTCCTTCACAGTTTTGGACTGAGGGAAAATCAAGCTGTCAAATCTTGAAGCAAAGTGTTAAATCCACCTTTGTTTTGATTCAAAATGCAGAGCTGTCTAGGTCTGCAAAGGTACCAAAACTCCCAAGCTCTATGACATTCTTGGAAAGGAGAAAAGATTGGCCCAATTTTCATCTACATGCTGGCACATTTGCACTGTTCTGGCAACAAACAAGGACACCAAAGTGGATTTAAAAGCAGGCTGTCATGAAACAAGCTGCCACAAGAGAGGGTTTGAATTTGTTGTGGTAATTGTGATAAGCTGCAGATAAATGCTTTTATCATAACCACAATAAAGGCAAGGTAAGAGACCCGGCATGCAGCCCGACACAAGCACAGGGCACTACCCCACACGTGCCACAGAATAAAACCCAACATTCACCACAAAGCAGATGAGGCAATGTGAATCCTCACCCTTGCTGGCTTTGTGGTAATTTGTTCACGTGCTTGTCCCAAGGGTGAGTAAAACCAGCCTGTTCTGCCAGAATGTCCTGAAATAGCAACATTTGCTGAAATTGTACATTATTATTAACACCTAGGATTACATCAGAATGGATCATATCTTATCCAGCTCTACCACATGTCAAGTAGTCTCTGAGCACACATTATTGTACTATTCAGTAATTTAATTAAAATAATAATTGATGCATAGCATGAAAAATAAAGAGCCCTTTTTCTGAAAAACTTACAACTTTGCCTTACGAAAAGATGGTATAGATACCTGACAAAAATGGGAAGAGGATTTTCGTACTAGGAACAGAAGAAAAGGGGATTTTAAAAGCATGAGAAGTAAGGAGAGCTGGTAGAAAGGCCATCCAGAGTACAACTGACTGGCCAGGCTGCAGGAACGACGGGATTGAGGTAGGAAACAGGAAGGATAGGCTGGATGAAAAAATTTGCTTTTGCAAGCTAGGGACTGCAAAGGGACAACATGTCTGAGAAAAGATTTTCAGAAAACTTGAAAGAGGCAAGGCTGGGGGGAAGGAAAGTGAGAGAAATGGAAGGATGATGGGGTAGTCTTCAGTTCAAAGTTGGGGCTGAGAGATCGGGTTATCCAGGAACGAAAACCCCAGGGTCAGTGAGGAAAACACTGAGGAATACCAACAGAGAAAGTGAAAGACCAAGACATTTCACAATTCAGAGCGTTTAACATTCCCAAGCATCCAGACTTCCTGTATCCTAAAGGCTGTCACATTTCACTCTATCTATCGTGGTCAGCTTCACCAACAGCATTCATTTATCAGATGCTGCTCTATCCCCCTCACATATAAGATGGAAGGAACTACAGGACAGAGCCTTCTCAGCCCGGGTGTCTGGAATGCAGCTCCTCTTGGCACCGTGGCAGGGCTGGGGCTCTTGGTGTGTAACGAAGGGCAATCTGGTCTAGTGATCCCAGCAGGCGAGGCTGGGAGGTGGGCACGCCGCCCGTCTCGTGCCAGCTCTCACACTTGCTTCTCCCTCTGTAAAGTGGGAATACCACCTGCCAGCCCCACAGGCTTGTCATGGGGATTGATTAATGTTTGTAAGACGTTTTTAAGAGAGGGGGGAAAGCTCACCAGACAGAGCGGCTAAAAGGCTGTGTGCCGGCAAATGGTTTTATGACTGCTATGGCTTAAAGTCAGGCCCACACCATAAAAAAGTGGTTACATTTGGATTCAGTTATGTCCAAAAGATCTGTGGCTGTCAGGCACAACTACAACATGAAGAAGTCTCAGCACAAGCGATTCTTAACCAAGGGAGAAATAGCCCGTCCTCTGGCTTTTACTTTTCTCCAAAAATCCCACTGTAGCCTTGCATGTCTTCAAGGCTATGGGTGTTTCTGCATGATGCCAGTCACAGTCTCATCACAAAAACTTTCTAACCACTACCAGACATGCTCCCACAACCCTGGGCTCCCACTGGAAAGCAAGCCTGGCCCTGTGTCCTAGCTCTAATGCCAGCAGTTAATTCACAGGCACATTAGCTCTGCTGCAGCCTTTTAGTAATTTGCCCAAAAACCTGCACCTTGAATTTTGACTGTGCTCCCCGCCCAGGCCGAAGGAAAATGCAGGAATGGGGTAACCCCTGCCACGGCGGAGCTGCCATTCCAGAGCACAGATAAAAGTGAAACCTGAGCAAAAAATGTTTGCGGTGCCACTGGCAATCAAGGGCTGGGTTGTCCCAGCAACGGGAACACTTCATCAGCTCAGCTAACAGATGGTCAGTGAGCAACAGGCAGCATATGTTCCAATAAGCACTGACATCAGCACAGATGGAGGGTGGGCAGGAGGCTGGCCCTGAAACATAACCTGACATTTCCTTCTCATTTGGTGCTGCATTGTTATAACTCACACAGGAAGATTAGCAGGGAAAAGTGAATAGCATTAGGGAATCTGCTCAGGAACCGATTACTAACACTTCACTGCAGTTTTAGATTTTTACTTAACCAGAGTGCAACATTGTTAACAACATTCAGGGGCAGAAAAGGAAAATGCATTGGGTTTTAACGATGGGGCTTTATTTTCATCACAGACAGGTTTTCCCAAGAACACTAATTAACAGATTGCCACCTTCTAGGAGTCTAGATCTCCAGTTCCACTATTTCTACAGCTTTTTCTTTTACTCCTTCCATCCCTCCCCCAACAAATGCACCCAAATACCCCACAGGATTAAATAAAGCTCCACAACACATTATCACAAAAGGCATAACTTTGTTCAGCCCAAAATAAACTTCAATGCTTGCTACAAAAGACAGAAAAACAGCCACAAAAGGAAAAAAAATAAAATCTTTCTTCCTGCTGACTAACAATCAATAAAAAATAGGATCCAAAGGAGACTGTAGTCCTCAGAATCAACAACAGATCGATGATGAGGATAAGTATACAAACAGGTTACATGCAAGTTGTGTATTTATAGACTTGCACTGAGCATAATGGGCAAGCATGCTGCACGGCTCCAAAGTGCCTCTTTGTGACAGACAGCAAGATGCCAAGTAGATACATCCAAATGATGTGAGTGTACAGCTGTATCACAGGCAGATATTAAGGAGAGGCAGCATGTGCAGCCACAGCCTTCTGTTACCTCGCGAGATACCTTTAGAAGCCTTTGCCTCCGCTAGCGCGTGGGAAAGTTTAGCAGGCACCTCCCTTCAATGCTAATGGGACTTGTATGTACATCCATCTCTTATGTCAGCAGAAGAACAGACCCTCCAGTGAAGCCTGTCTGCAGTCCTGGGGGACTGCCAAGCTGTTTTGGAAATGGCAAATGCTTCCATCTCCGTTCCTTGTGCCTTTCTCTGGAGAGCATGAATTTGGTCAGAGATTTGCAGCCTGGATAACCCCCTGTACATCCTCCTGTTTATTCACAGTTTCTTCTCTGAGGCTTTACCCAGATGCTCTGCAGTTGTATAGCCCAATTCACACAAGGATCTCCTGCCCTTCTTCAAACTGCAATATCTCTGAGAGGTGAATACAGCTCTTTAGCAAAGAGCTGCACAGGGAGTCATCTGCTTATATTTTCAAGTGACTCCTAGTTTTGCACAGCGCAGTATCTGGCCTCAGCATTACAGAATTATTGGGGTAATATTCCACACATTTAGTGGCCACGCATTGCATCTTCCCATGTCTCTCAGCTTCCTAGAAACTTCTAAAGATGGATCTGTGCTCCAGCTGATGAGAATGAGTGTCACAAGATTCTGATATATCTTGAGCAAGGTCACAGAGTTAGTAAGTGACAGATCTATGAAGGTGCAGGGGAATCAATCAGGTTTCCTAACTCTGACCCCCATCCTAATGATTAGACAGGATCCTCTTAGAGCAGAACAGATGAGATACTCATCAAGTCTGGACACACGTGTTCAGTGAGAACTCCCTAACAAACCATGAGTGTTGACGCGTGGACAGACACACACAGACTGCAGATTGCTGCATCAGGAGCAAGGCGTCCCAAGACTGTGCTCTTGTTGCTAACTGCTAGAGGCAAGCACTGTAACTCCAGCTAAGCCACTTAAGAACACTTTTAACCTGAGAAGACTGAGTAGCTGAGCCATTTTTGATGAATTTCACGCACAAGGATGCCAAACTGCTGAGAGATGCTCATTTTATGCTCTGGGATGTGTTATGCTTTATGCCACCAATGACTTGCAGTATCAAAAAGGCAATCTGCAAGTCTGGGACTGTGCTCTTGGAAGTCCACCCCTTTTAGTGCTGTTTGGGCAATGGCGTTCCAGTCGTGGAGGATGCTTTGCTCCTTTCCTCCACCGCATGTACAACCAAAGCTGGTACATACTTGCTAGTTTGGTGCAGCCTCACTGTCCCAGTTACACCAAAGACTGTATTTCAGTCATCACCACTTAGTCCTTTGGCAAATCCTCACCGACGTTAAAGCAGTGCAGATCCTTTCTGCTGAACAGTCTTCTTAAGTGGAAGATGGAGATGGCCAATGATAGCCAAAGTCAAAATGAAAAATCCAAAGCATGTGTTTTAATTGCAACAATAATGCTGACTGTTTACAAAACAGCTGCAGGGTGAGCACATACAGCCAGTATCTGCCGGTTAAGAATATTTGGAGTGACATTTAACAAATGAAGTCTTTCAGGATCCAGAAGGATTGGTTTGGTTTTATATAATGTGCTTTTTATGAGTAAAAAAATTTTCTGTATCTCTATTTGCACTACATATGTTCCAAAATATTAGGCATGTGAGGCATTGGGATTATTTATCCAACAAAACAGGCCCTGAGTGTGCTATTTCTGGACAGAGGTAGTTTTTCTAGGAAAACCAGCAGCCAAAGTATGTTAACATTGCTTAGATTTCCAGAAGTTCCTGCCTCCATGTCCATCAGTTAAGGAATCAACCCGGCCAAGGTACCTGAGCATTCCCTTCTACTGAGTCCCTCAATTCTCCAAAGCAGCATGGATAATCTGATGGGTAAACAGATGGGTAATCTGAGCAAGGAACAGAAAGAGGGGAGATAGCTTCCACCTCTCCTTCACTCTCCAACTTCCTGATCCTCTAAATGAGCAGGATATTCATGTTTACTGAAATAAGAAGACAAGGGGAGAGCTGTACAAGTTGCATCAGGAAAGGTTTCATTTCAATATAGTAAATAAATTCTTTACA
>VYZR01019183.1:3979-16692 GCA_013400675.1 Oxylabes madagascariensis | reverse complement strand
TGACCAACAAAGAAATCTCATGTCAAGACTTTGATTTCTTCAATCTTTCATGTCATTCTTCCTAGACACACAGGTAAAAGTCCTTTCAGAGCTAAGTATTGCTTCCAGTCCAGTTGGAAGATCGCTCTTATAATTCTACAAGGCAAAAGGGTCACCATAAAAAGTAATTTGTTCTCATTCCTCCTACCTTCTGTGTGGAGCAACACCAGTCCTCATAGTGCATGAAAGTTCACTTTGGGGATAAAACTCTGTGACTGGTTAGCAAAGCGTTTGGGAAGACAGCTGACTACCCAGAAAGAAATTAAATAATAAACTACGCTATGATTATCATGCCTTTGAATTTAGCTTCAACCCTACCTTGGGATAAATGGCAATTTTTTATATATCCACTTCTTTCCTCATCCCACTTTGTGAGTGCCGTTAGGAAGCTCTCAAGATGCCCTTTGTCACCAGCTCCATTTGTGAGTAGTATCAGGAAAGGTCAGTCCTGGAAGAAATTTTATGTCCTTTTGTGCAACAAAGACATGCTGTGTCTTTGTAACAGATACTGGTGTCTGACATCTTGGTAATTCAAGGGATAATTGTTATCTGCAGTTGGTACAGAGAGACATTATATGAGCATTTAATGGAGCCTTCCCTAAAATTCCCACTTTGGGCTGAAAAACTGACTTTTCCCCAACTGACAGAAGTACTTTACAAATGAGCTTCATAAATATAAAAAATTTCTTTTCAAATACAGCTTTTGTTGTAAAGCAGTGCATAAATGACTGTATTAAAAGTGACTTTTATGAAAAATTCAATGTGTTTGGGGGCAGACAAGAATACTGTGGGTTTGGTCATCAGGCAGTGTGTACTACCACAATTCAGAAGAATCTCAGCCATTCTTTACTTAGTAATTTATAACCATAACTCCTTTGTTGTATTTGCTGCATGCAGTTCATACACTCTTCTTCTAGCAGCCTTGTCAGGGCAATCGTTTCCCAGCACATTTTCTGCTGGTGAGTCCAGTTAAGTCATTCTCCTTTTAGCTGTAGAGACATCTAAAAAATACTCCATCTATTGTCTGCTTAGTTGATGCTCTCAGCTGATGGCAAGTTGTTATCTTCAAACTGATAAATAAGCAATTGTCTGTTATTGCCCTGGTGGGGAAATAGCTGTGTTTGCTCTATTGACCCCCATATTTCTGTGTGTGGCTCGAGTTGTGTCCCTCCCAATTCTGCCTCCCACAACAATGGCACACCTCTTGCCTTCTGCTCACAACAAATACATCTCTAGTGTATTTGTAATGCAGAGTAGGCAAGGTTTTGCAGTTGCCTGACATTCAACAGCTTCCTCTGTTTTCCTTGTGATTCTTCCCAAATGACTAATTTTCCCACCAGACATAGGTAATAGCTGTTCTGATACTGTTTAATTCTGTATACCACAAATCAGCTGGTTTTGAATTGTTCAGACAGGCCTCTAGTTTAATAGAATCAAAAATTGATTAGATAAGCCATTAGGCTCAAAGGTCAATGTCACCTAAGACATTATTTACTTCTTTAAAGCCTTGCACTATCTATTTCCAGCCAGGCAGACAAGCCTAAATGCAAAGCTGGAGAAGGCGCCAATCCGTTTTTACCTCTTCACAATGCTCATCACCAGCACTGAGGAAGGAACTGTTGGCTGGGAGGTGCACAAGTGTAATAAAAGACTTTAGGTGTTGCTAGGTGGTGAAGCCAATTTGCATTTGTTTTTATTTTGTGGAACAGCATGTGGCAGCTTTTCACTGGGTCTGAGGTCAGTCAGATTTCCAGCCATAGAATAGTACACGCAAGCATGTCTCTAACCTGCGAATCATTAGCACAACACATTTTTCAGCATTTGCACTGTGCTTTGCCTTGGTGCCTAGAAGAGCTCTTTTTTTTTTTCACTCACGCCAAAGTTCAAAGCCTCCAGTGTAACAGCAACCTGCAAATTGTCTGGGAGTCAACACAAAGATGCTCTGCTCAGTGACCCTGTAGCTGCACACCTTTACCTTCTCAGATCCTTGAGAGTCTGTCTTCCCCATTTAATCACAATGCTTTTACTGCAAGACAGAAAGAGAGGTCCAGCAGCTGCTCATCAAGAATCCAAATGAATGGGCAGAAACTGAGTGACCTCAGTCCGAAGAAAAGACAGGTCTTTCATCTTCTCACACAGAAATAATATGAAGCAGGAAATATTTGCTCTGAAGGACAGATTAGGATTCCCTATTAGTTTTCTCCCTATTTTTTTGCAGGACCACACAGTATTTGTAGTGAGAGAGAGACATCAGAGAGGCTCCTGTAAATGCTCAGAGGGGAACTGAAAAAAGAGAAGGTGGAGTTTTTCCTAGAAGTGACCACAGAAATAGCCTCATGAGCTATTTGACTAAGAAAATGAAGGAATTGAGGGACTTGAGAAATCTTATCAGGGAAGATGTTAAGAAAAAAGGGCTTCAAAACCAGACTGTTAAAGCAGTTATGAAGAAACAGGCCAAAAATGCAGGGAATTTTAACAAAGAGGCAGCATCAGTACAGCAGTTCTCAGCCTGTATCCCATCTCTTGCCATAACTTCCCACTTCTATTCTGTAGGGAGAGCCCGTGTTTGGGGTAGGCAAGCCCATGAACCAGAGCAACACACAGAATTAGCTCTACTTGATACAGTCCCCTAAAAAGTCACAACCCTCCAGCAGAAGAGAGTGGTCTTCTGACAACCAGAGGTATTAGAAACCTTTAGGAGGATTTTTTTCTCTTACACTATTTGCACCCATGCACTTTAATTCTTAGTGCTTGTAAAATTTTGCCTTGCTCCCAAGTGACAGAATTTATACATTTTGTTTGGGATTGCCCTGTACCATTTTGTTACCTGAACAAAACAGTGCAAAAAAATGTAATTGATCTGATCTTGTTCAATATTGTGCAGGACACAACAACGGCATACGCAGGCAACACCGTCTGCCCTTTGTAGGCATCTTGCAGAGCTGTGCACCTCGATTATCTTCTGCCTCGCAGCAGCGTAGATTCTTAAAACAAGACAGCTCAAATCACTCAGAATAAGGGCAGCACAGACATCCTAATAAAATCTGCAATTTTGTGCAGTGCCAGCTGCCCCATTTTTAGATAAAGGATTCTGAATTCCCTGGCCAGCTCTGTATGTGGAATGAATGGCACAGGTTCCTCTGGGCACAGCCTGGAAGCTGTCCTGCCTGCTTGCCAGCTCTGCCTGTGCCTTCATCTCCGCACATGCTGGGCAGCTGGACAGCTTGGGCTGGCCGGTCCCATCTCCACTGGGAATGCCCATAGCCAGCTTCAGAGGCACTGGTAAAACAAAAGGAAGCAAGACTGGGTTTATGGACAGGATCTGTCACACACTCACCCAGGTGGAGAAAATGAGCAACATCTTTAAAAAGTAGCTATAAATAAGTAAACATGAAAGTTAGTAGTATTTGATATCTCATCTTAGGAGACAAAAATCCTGTGCTCCCCATGCTGAAAGACACTTAGCGCCTTCTTAAACTATAGATGGTAAATTGTTATTAGGAGAACTTTGCTCAGTTTAACCAACTCACAGTGATTTGTGCTAGGCTGTCCATTTCAAATGAACTGATCACTGAGGTAAAAATCCTGGGTTTATATATGGATCTGCACAAGCACGCTCCACAAATGATACAGAACACATCCCCCAAAAGATTTGTGTTGTAAGTACATAAAATTAGCAATTAGCAAACAACAATAAAAATGTGTTAATATGATAACGCCATTGAAAGGCATGAAAATTAAATGGTACATAATTAATTTGTGGAATGTATAATTTTTGCTCCCCAGCCACCCACCCTGCTGGCAAGGGCTGCTCCTGACAGGAGCTCAGGCTAATGGAGCCACAAGTTCAGCAGGTTCCCCTTATCTGCACCACACAGCACCTGGCCAGTAATTGCACACACCGTGAGCAGCTGCCCTCCAGTCACAGGTATGGGGGCCTCCTAACACTGTCCTTGCTCTCTCAGGTCACTTCCAAACAAGAAAACCTTGACCTGACTGTGAGAAAGGGAGCAGGCAGTGGACACTGGCAGATGTACCACTGCAAATGAGATTGACTTTACTAGAAAGATTTTCTACTGTGTGGTCATCAGAAAACCACTCTGGAAATGCTGGAGGCTGCATGTTCGTGAAGTGAACTCATTACTCCCAGGGTTGAGGAAAGCTTCCTGAAGGCAATGAGCTGCAATACCTGGTATGAAGTAGGTGTGCACACAAATCTGGCATTTACCTGATATTTATCTGTTTGATTTTGAAACAAAGTGAAAAAATTGCACAAGTAGGCTTGAAAGCCATCATATGAGGGTGTTCATTAGCCTGTTAAGTGTACCCTGTTCCTTGGTAGCATTCCCTGTTCCTGCCCAGTGGGTTATTCTCTACATACTCCTTCTTGATGCTGATTCCCTTCTCTCAGGCAGGTATGTATATCCAAATGCCTAGATCAGCAGGATGCTTTCCACTTTCGTGTATATATCCTTCAGCACTCAACAAGCAACACAGAAATGAGAGGTTGTTCTTCCCAACCATAGAATCTTCAACAAACACATTATTTTACTTAGCAATGTCATGAATATCCAGCTTTACTATCCAAGCTGACAAGGTATAAAGGAATGAATTAAACTACATTTATTCTGGATCATTTTTACTGACAACAGTGGAAGATAAATCTGTCTGTGACTTGCCCATTTCTGCCAGTATTTTCCTGAATAACGGAATAGCTTTGAAAAACAGAAACTTTGGAGACAGCTAACAATTGCAGGATTCCTCTAAATCAGGGTCAAACCTTTCACTCATCAACTCTGAGTAAAGTGGTTTTGATAAACCTATTTAGGCACCTAGAGCAGTGCAAGTTTCCCATAAATGCCAAGACAAAGCCTTTTACTTTAATCTGACTGATGTTTTTGAGTTAACTGCAACTAGACAGGAACCAAACTGCAGCTCCCATATATGAATGTGATCTGACATCTGCAGTTTGTGGCAAGGACAGCCTTTGCTTTGGTTAGACTATCCCAAAGAGAGGAAAACACCCATGGAAGTGGGGAGGTGGTCCTCCATTTATTCACCTGTGTTCTGATTTCAGGCATGTTTGGGCTCAAGCACTTTGTGACAACCAAAATGAGGCAGACAGAATTTGCTACATATTTGACATATTTGATAGTCCATGCTAATTGTGTAAAAATATGGTAGATATTAAAACCACAAAGTGAATACCACATTGGATAGCATGATCAAACATATAGTAAGGTAGAGAGTATTCATAAAGGATCAGAAGACAAAATGCCAGAATGTGATCCATGAGCCAGTGGGCAGAATGCATTGAATGAATAGGTAAATGGGACTAAGTCATTAGTATAATTTCATCAATTCACAAATACCACTGCCAAATCAAAGCACTATCTATTTTCTGCCCAAAAGCCACACATTATTTTCCTTCATTACTCAATCTTCTTTAGTTCGATTCTATATAAGCTTAAAACTGTGAGGAAAAAAATGCAGCCTGTATGGAAAATTGCTGTGGGATTGCAAAAGATATAAAGCTTGCCAAAGAAAATGAACTTTAAAAACTGTTTTCTTTGTTTATGTGTTCTACCTAGGCCCTCTTGTTTATGTAAGGCTCAATATATGATCAAGTTACCTTGCGTCAGCCAGGCTGTGGTAATTGTCTGTGTATGCACTTTTGGCCCGCAGCAAATGCAAGAAAATTTAACCTGGTTTAAGCCCCTTTCACTGCAGGCCTAGCCCAACTTAATTTACATTCCATATGGGGTGGGAGCATGCACCTTCCTCAGACACAGTCACACACTGCATCCCAGGAGCCTCACACTGTGTCTGAGACCCAGGATTATGAAAGGCACCCTAAAGGACATTTGGGACAGCTTGTCTTTCCTTCTGCAGGTACCTTGCACAGGCACACGAATGAAGGGCTTACCTGCCATGCCTCCACCTTCTTTATGTCTGCACAGGACCCGTTGGTGAAGAGTCCCTTCCCAGGGGTACAGGTATAAATATCCTGCAAGGCGTGGGCGATGGAGTACACTGCCAAGTACACATTATAGGATATCCGCAAGTGTGTGTAGTCCATGTATGGTGTCTCCACGCTAGTGATGTTCTCATCCCCTGTGCACGGAGGTCGGAAGGCAGACGTTCCATTTCCAGCTCCCAGCCCCTCTTCATGGCCCTTGTGGAATGAAGGTGAAGCAGGAGAATTTTTGGACCCATCAGGGAGATAGCAGTTAAACGTCTCCTCCCAAAACTCCTTGGCAAAGCCGTTGTTGGTGGACTTCTTGGGATGCACCTTCTGCAGGAACTCACGAAAGCCTGGGATCTGTCCTGCCTTCAGTGCAAACCCGATGGTGCTGCCAATGACACGGAAGAACTCTGGCATGGCTATTAGGGAAGAGCTGGCCCAGGCCTCACTTGCCAGCCAGATCTTGCCAGTGATGTTTCTCCTGACAATCTCTTTGATGAGAGGCTCCAGATCTGGGCCACTGGAAAAAACAACAATCACTCTTGCTGTAGAGTTCTGGATGACCTCTACCACCTGCTGGATCTCCTCTTCGTCTGAGTACTGGGAGATGAGCTCACTAAAATCAATGCAGATATCTCTCTCCTCCGCCTCTTCCCGAAATTTTTCGATCCCTGGCCGGCCGTAGTCATCATCAGCTGCGATTGTTCCCACCCAGTTCCAGCGAAAGTACTCGATGATGTCTGCCATGGCTGTGGCCTGATGCTCATCGTTGGGGATTGTGCGCAGGAAGGACTTGAACTGGTTCTTATTGCTCAGGAGACGACTGGATGAGGCATAGCTGACCTGTCAGAGCACAGCAAACAAGCAAAATGCATCATAAAGTCAAATGCCTGAAATAAATTGCCTGTATTTACCTACCATCACTGTCAGCCTGGGAACCACATTTTGTTAGCCTGTGTTTGCAGGTGATCCACTCTGAGGGCCTTCATGTTCTACTAGCTCTGCCTGTCCTACAGAGGCACTCACCCAGGAGCAGCTGCTGGAACCTGAGAGGCTGGAGCCAGCTTGTGCCCACCTGCGAGGTCAAGGATCCCAGGGAGAGAGAAATGGACACTAGATTGGAGGAATGGCAAAGGTTTCTGTCAAATCCATAAATAAAAAGAGTGTGCCATCTAGATAAATGAGGGCAATGCACTGAGTTAAGACAAAGCACAAGCTTCCTCTGTCCCAAACCAGACATGAGACAGCAGGATGGTATTGCTATTCCAAAGCTACTCTGTCTTTCTCTCCTTGCCTTTGACATCCATCCCCATCCTTAAACAGGCTCCATCAGACACCATGTGCCTTTTATATACAATTGCTGTCAGTTGACATAAGAAGAATGTGATGTATATCAACCTCCTTGATCCTGCAGAGTGTTATGGTAATGCTACTTTAGCAGTGTTTCCTGATTGCTGGCCAGAATCAGCAAAAAAGTCAGTGGGCAGTCCATGTTTCATAAGCCACCATGTTTTATGGTTAAAATTGGATTTTATTTCCTTTTCTAAAACTATCAAGAAATACTTTATTTTCTTAATCAGAAGAAGTGCCACATGCTCTTAAGATACAATTTGAAATATCTACAAATAGGAAGAAAACGATAAACCCCAGATAATAACAGTTTAAAGATCTGGAGAACTTCTAAAACACATTTTGAGATTGGTATCTGAATTCTTTAGGACTGACTCTCATTTGAAAAAGTCTTCTATAAACAGCTCATTTTGTACAAAGTGGAAATTTACAGAAAACCTTATCTTCTCCTTAAACTCTGTTATTTAATGTTTCTGCAAGAAGAAAGAAAAGGAGGTCTTATACTGCAGTTTCAAGGGCCACAGGAGTAAATCCTCCTTTCACGGAGCTGTGCTGTCCCCTGGACAGGCTCTTGCCCAGTGCTACTCTCACCCCCATCGACCCTTTGCCAGGAGGTACAGGCAATGTGTCCCACTGCCACATGTGCTGTAAGGGGACACTGAGGTGAGGTACTGAGAAACAGAATGGAAGTTGTAACATTTTCAGTGTCTACGTCAACAGAATGAGTAATGAGCTGTACATTAATTGTAAAATACACCTCCAACTCATACTGAAATGCAGGGCCTAATAAGCCTGGATTTGCTAATGGCCTTGCTATAAATGGGTGTGACAATTCTACCCAACATCTGCCAGTCTAAAAGCCTGCTTTCAGTTGTTATGCTTCAATCACCTGGCTGAGACTTCGTTCCAGAACTGAACCTCCTGACATCTACCCTTTTCTGCAGCCATTAGATAAGGCTACTGCCTCATAGAACAAATGTCATTCTCTGTTTAAAGAGAAGGTCTGAGAACTGCAAACATCTCTTAAGTTCAGTTGAACTCACCAACCCTTCTCAGCTGCCCTCGTTCACCTGCTAATGTGATGTGTAAATCAACAATGCCCCGTAAGATGTCACCAGGGTGTTTATTACATGCCAGCTTCCAATGCCACTCTGGGCAATATCCAGATGACACAGCTTAAACCATTCTTGCCCTGCTCAGAGACCAAATGTCCAGTTTTTCAGACTCCTGCAAAGGAGTCAGACTGGTGAGACTCAACAGACAAGACATATTACTGTGCACAGGGCAATCAAGAATCCTTCCTTCTTCATTCATGGTGCAGATGGGAATCGGAACCGTGGCTGAAGCAAAGATACATTTCTCAGGGCAGACTGAGAGCACATTCTGACACAATCTTGTTATAAGGGCTCTTGTGAGCTCTGGCACCTCTATTAATTTTGGAAGAGGGATTAGAGGTGTTAGGCTATACAAGGTAACACTTAAATGGATAAGACCAAGCACTTTTTCCAAAGCTGACTTCAGTGTAGAAATCTAAAATCAAGAGCAACATTAAGCCAGCCTTGTACTTTGCTTAGGGTCTTGGCAGATCAACAAGCCTCTTAAACAAAAGGATGGGAACATGGATGCTGGCACTGGCTCCAGCAGAGTCAGAATGCAGCCCGAAGGATGCTGCTACACAGGAATTGGCACAACCACATCACCACACAGATGACCACGGGACAAGGGGCATATCTACATGATTTCACAAATGTTGTTTTGGATGCCCTAGGGCAAAGGAAAGGCAGGTCAGCTCAAAAGAAACCTCCACAGCATCTGATCAGCATAAGCAACAACTTTGCAGGTCACCTACTTGAATGATCAGAGATGCTGAGAGACCTAAAGACCAGCTGGCAATGATGAAGCTCTGCCTTAAGTGGGCTCTGTGGGACCTGGACCGGGCCAGGGAGTCACTGCTCTGAAGTAACAACACAACTAAGGTGACAGGGCTGGCAACTGCCATTGACTGACCTCAAATACCTGTATTCATAGACTAAACCACTCTAGAGGACTCCAGTCCTCCCAGACTAGGCTGCTGTTGGCCAAATGTTGTTATGGCCGCTCAGTAACCTTTGTATTTGGGGACTGCAAAGTGCTAGCAAGACACATTTCTGTCATAACAAAGACACCTACCCCCCTCCCAGCCCCCATTTTATTGTTTATCTCCTTCAAGTTCTATTGGAAATGGCAAAGATTAAGCAATCTCCGCTTAATCTCTGCAGAGTAGAGAAGCAGGCCACTTCTGTAACCTAAACAAGTGAGGTGGAAGCATACCTGAGGTATGTAAAAGAGTCCCAGCAGATTGGCCACAGCAGTGGAGATGCCAGAGCCAGTTGCTCCCACGACTGCAATGGTGGAAGGGATATGTTCTGAGCAGTTACAGAATTCGTCCAGGTTCAAAGAGTCTATCTTGTTCTGGGCCACAAAACTCAGTGTGGCCTCCAGGGCTTTTGAGACTGTATTGCAAGTGTCAAATATCCTGTATCCCAGGGTCATGTTGGGAAGGAGAGTTGGGCTACTGTTTATTTCTTCTATGGCAAAGATCATAGCCTGGAGCCAGCGGAAGCCTCGGAAATTATACCTGAGGGAGCAAAAATAAAAACAAAATCGAGTGAGAAGGAGGAAAACAGAGGAGAGGAGACCAGGAATGAGGCAAAGACAGAGTGAAAAATTCCAGATACAAAAGGCAAAAGCAATTCATGCTATTTCTTGCATCCTACTAAATTTGGAAAGTTTTGCTTTTGTCTCTACTGGTTACAGAAGAGGCGTGTTTATGCTACGAGGATTAGTTCTGGCTTTCTACTTTTCGATTTGAGCGCTCACTCCAGAGGTGAACTTTTCTAAGTCCCCTAAAATCTGGGTAAGTTGAAAGACAGCATGTCTGGAGTAATGACTCTGGCCTGTCCCTTTTGCTCAGGACCCTAAACTTGATCTTACGATCCCTGAAGAAATGGATGTTGTGATCCTCTGACTGAAAGCTACACCTACCAGGTTTGCTTCCAGGCTCCTCTGACATGTTTCTGAATGCAGATGGCAGTGTCTGCTAAGCCTGGGCTGATGCTGCCTGGGACTTAGGCTCGAGGATACTCCTGGAGTGTGTCAGCTCCTCCTGGCTTTGGGCAGGCAGAGCAGGCTGAGCCACAGCACTGGCATGCTGCTCTATGCAGAGGTGCCTGGGAGCTCTGCTTAGGGAAATTCAACCTCACATGACACCCTTCACTTTGTGGGAGAGAGCACAGTCAGACTGTTCATATCAGAGAACTGAGACAAGCTATAAATAGAAGTCCTAGTGCAAACTGATAACTTGTTAATTAGATACTTCAAGGAGTAACTTTTCTCATTATTATGGTTCTCTCATACGTTTGCTTTAGACATGAACTCAGAAGATGCCCTCAGAGCTGGCCTGTGAAACTGAAACTGTTTTTTGAAGCCTCTTCTCTAAGATGGAGAAGCTGCGTTTTCTGATTATCTTGCACTTGTGCATGGAGCTAAGGTGGAGCTGCAGATTGGTGGCAACTGTCCTGCAGGAGCTGGGAGTCCCTGTTTATGGCATCAGTAGCCTGGCAGCGGAAGAAGCTGAAGCAGGATGATTGCTTATCCAAAAAGGAGAGAAACTTCTCCGTGGAAAGAAGCAGCAAGAAAGTACCTTTGATACATATTGTTCTGAAGTTTTAGTGTGTTTTCTCCTATAAAGTTGCCCTGGGAACCAGTTGTGTGCCTGTGAGGCTGCCGTGTTTCAGGGCAATGCAGCTGGAATGGCAGAATCTTTCATCAGCTCAAGCCTGCCCTTCCTCGGAATGCACTATGGGTCAGGATACCAGTTAGTTTGCAGTTTTGTGCTGAGTTGCAGGTGAAAACAGGAAAGTGTCAACGCTGGTATGCTTGAGATCCACTGGGAAAAGTGAAGTGCCCCAAAACTGGAAAAGCCTGGGGAAATAGCCTGCCCAAGAACAGATTCTATATGAAATGGTAAATTGTAGGTTTCACATGAGTTATGTTATGAAATGCTTAGAGAAATGTTTCCATTACTAGGTGAAGATTTCTAAAGACAAGCTTCATGAAATCACAACCGTTCAATCTCTATGATACATGACCTGAACATTTTTAATTGCTGGATTAAATTAATTGCTTCCAAAGTTGATGTTAGCTATGTCTGACTTTTTCAAAGCTGAATGAACAAAGCCATATTACTTCCATTCCAGGAGTTTTATCTGATTCATTTGGGATCAGAANGATCCTTCCAATTTCTGTGAATAGGTATTTTGTGGACAATTTCTCTCCCACTGTACTGTAAGATTCCAGCAAGGGGCTGCAGATAGGTTCCTCTTGGCTTGGTGTGTACATGAGGGATTGCNTCTTAAAAACTTCATTTATTCAACTTGACTTCACCTCTCCAGACATCTTTGGCCAAATTCCAAATGAGGTTCAGCTCTGAGGTTATGCCTCAAAGCCCAGACAGCACAATTTCAGTACAGATCTCTTCAGGTCAAAAAGTGGGAGTCCTTAGTTATAACTTATTACCAAAGGAACAGTTAGCTTTATTAAGATTAGCCTTTAGAAACATGGGAGTGTGAGTTACTGATAGAAGTAATTTGGTCATTTAGAATATTTTTTGCTCTAGTTCCAAACCATTATGGACTGAGATGCAACAAGAGAGCTCTGAAATAAAAGGGCAAGGCTCAGAGGAATTGAGTCAGTGAGTGCTATGTACAGGAATAAGATGTGTTGGGCATACCATGTTGCCACACGTGGTCAGTAATGCAATGGGAAAATAAATGGATACAAGGAAAGGATAAATGGAAACAAGGAAGGGTTTTGTGACATGTCTTTTTAAAAAGCTACACGTTTACAGATATTTTTATTATGAATAGGATTTGAATCAAGGAGCCATATTCAGGCTTCTCATGTAAAAGAGAAAAATCTGATCGCATTTTCTATATTTAAAGGGAAGGCTACTGAGAATGTGGGAAGTTCAAAGGTACCACTATACTACTGGGAAAAGCTTCACACATTTGAATGTATGTAAAAGCAAATTTAAACCTGCTCACTTTAAATTATACAGGTGAAGTATGATATAAAATCATTTTGCCTGCTTGAAAGGAATTTGGATTTATTTTTTTAAATGCCACAAGGTGGTATCTTCAGATGGTATCTTTGAGACCAGTGAATTGGATCCTCTTGCCCTTCACTTTACAGAAATATTTGGCATTTAATACAGTAAATGCAGACTAAGGCCCACAATACACAGTTGCTTTTTTGATTCTGACATATGCTCCTGATTAGTGTATATTTACAGCATAAGGCCTCTAGTTCAGGTAGTTGC
>VYZR01019180.1:17941-33142 GCA_013400675.1 Oxylabes madagascariensis | reverse complement strand
ATTTATATGTATATATATATTTTAATACTTCTTATTTTTTCTGTGCTACCTGCAGCTTTGCTCTAGTGCAAGAGTTTTTCCTCTCTCTGCAAAATTTTGCAGAATATTTTTGGAGCCATCTCTCATACCCCTGTATCCAGAGTTAATTACCCTTGGTATGTTGGTAGTTAGAAATAAATGTGCAGATGTCACAAAGGATTTTTCATCAACTATTCATGCAGTGTTTGTCCTTTCTACATTTTGGGGGGTTTTTTAATTGTGTTGTGAAAATGTGAAAGTGTTAGATGGTCTAGGGGCAAGAGCAGGTGTTAATATTTCTATTTCACGTGCCAGTCTGCTTACATGTGAAAAGTGAAAGTGGGCAAAGTTCCAAGTGAGAGTTGTCACTGCTTCCTCTGTAACTTCCAGCAGCAAGAGATCCCTGTGGTTGCTGATGAAGCAAGAATGGGATTTTCTCCTGAGATTTTTTTTTTAATTTAACTCAAGTAATATGCATATTGTTGCTATAAAGTCTCACTGTGGACTTTTTTTTGTTGTTTGGGTTCTTTTGGTGTATATTACATATGGATATGCTTCTTTTGGTGTGTGTTACATAAGAATATATCTTCTCTACTCATCTGTTGCGAAGATCTTACAAATGTGTCAGCTGATGGTGTGGTATCCAGTGAACTGCTGGGTGGAACTTAAATCTATTATGTCTTACCACTTACCCTTTTTTCATCCTTTTTCAGCCTCACTTTTTGAGCCTATTTCTAATATTTCACTTTTGGCTTTAGGCAGCTTCTCTTTTTGTATGTCAGGAGATACTTGTGATGTTTGAAGAGCAGAGTGTCTTCCCTGGTATTTTCCTTTGGGCAGGCATGAACTGCGGACATATCTGCCTTGCACTCGTATTTTCTAATGAGTTTTTAGTTTGAATGTGTGTATGAACAAGTAGGATACAGATACAAAGTACTGATGTGAATTTCCCCTGCCTGAGGTGCAGTGGGAATACTTGCAACCCTTACACCCTCTTCTCATGTGGATTTGATTATATTTTGTCCAGTTTGTGTAGGGGGAAATGTTAGTGTGTCAGTTCATACCCATTGAATTGTGTTCACATCTCTTCTCTAGATCTTCTTTTTGTGGCATTTTGATCAGGAGGCTATGAGAGTGCTGCTTTTGAATAACCTGCTAAGACTTTTAATGTGAATTTAGTTGTGTTTTGCCAAGTGATTCATGCTGGAGTTCCTAAACAGGAATTACCAGGGAAGGAAAGGTTGATGATATAATGGCACCATTACAAGTTACAGAAAGCACCTACAATATTAAAACTTTGCTACATTATTTCATGTTCAGTGATGAAGGATAAGGTGTAGGAGTCAGGGAAGTGACACGCGGAAGGGGAACAAGGTGGAGGGTGTTGTCAACTCTGAGAAAACATTTGAGGTGCTATGGCATTTGCAGAGAGGAGTATGATAAAGAAGGAGACTTTTCCAATGTTTGAAAATGTGTGGAAATGGATACATTACTACTTAAAGCATTATCTCTTTCTGGATTGGAAGTGGTGAGGTATAGAACTTGAAAATCAGGAGGAAAAATCAGATTGCCAGACCCACAGGTGGAGTTCACCCAGAGAGAGAAGGGCAAACTTCTTGCTTTTTTTCCCAAACTGAGGTCAAAATACTGCTTTGGTTTTGCTAGCATGTCCTGTTATTTCAGACTGCAAGCTTTCTAGTATTTCTTACCTTCTTGTCGAAGACCGGGAAGAATAATCTGAGGCCGTGGTTTCTGCCTTTTTTATGCACTCTATCAGCAAAAAGTTTGTGAGCACTCACCTTCAGTATATTTTTATTTCTGAATTATATGCATATACCCCTGTACTAATATATATGTTATAACACATACACAAAAATAAAAATAAAAAAAGGAGAGAAAGGTTAAACAAACACTTTTAAAAAATTCTCTTAAGTTGCATTTATCAGAGGTACCAAATCCATTTTCTTCCTGCACCCACTGGGTTGTGATACACACCCCACTTTGGAGACTATGACCTGAGGTCTCCTGTAAAGTAGTTTAAATAAATTTTCCAGTCATTCAACAGTAACTATTTTTCTCTCTCTTCTAATGTGTTTGCTGTTTTCGTGGCTGACATTTCCAGTTTTAGAAAACAGGGCATGGTACAAGGGCAAAACCCTTAGACTTAGATCCATGTTGTGATTACACTCCTGGCCTGACCTGTGGCCTTTGACCCACAATGTTCAGTTGTCTTTCACTGGAAGATTACAGTTCAGAGCTGGTAGCTGTGTGGGAAATCACTTAGTTATTGCCTTCAACTTACCATTAAGAGATGAAATATTTGTATATAACATGACAAGTTTCTATAAAGTAGGTTTATTTTTAGCTTGAGAATCCAGGTAAATATTCAGCTTTGTTGCACGATGTAAGGTCAGCTTCCACCCAAACCTCCTTTAGTTCTTGCTTTTAGAATTTTCTTCTGTGTCTAATATGCAGTTTGTAAGATGTGTCTAGCTGTGTTGCAGTTTCAACTATTTATAAATGGTGTTGTCTCTTTCCAAGGATTACTATGGAATTACATTCCCTGCTCCTGCAACCTTAACAGGCAGAGATGGGAGCCTTGCTAACAACCCGTACTCAGGTGAGTGCTAGTTAAAGATGAGGATGACAAGTGAGATATGCTTGTTTCTCAGTGCAGTTCATCCTGCTGTTGCTCAAAGAGGAGTTGCCTTTCCCTTCTGTGATCAAAGAAGTCCTTCCTTGTTCCTGTTCTTGCTCTTTAGCTGTCGTTGTGCAAAAATGATATTAATGCCATCCAGGAATTCAGCCAGTGGTTTTCATCCGCTGCCAGTTGATAAATATTAAAACTGTAGCCATAGGCATTGTAGTTCCTATAATGATGGCATTAAGTGCTGTCATACTTCCTGGTAACTAGCAAAAAGGAGTACTGGTTGGGAGTGAGCTAGAAGGGATTGATGTATGTCACCTCCTTGGTAAACATGCTCTGTAGGCTGCCAGAAAGTACAAGTGTGTGCGAATTTTCTGCTTCATGATCATTTCTCTCGGGAGGCTGTTTTTGGGTTAATAACTGAATTTCCCTTCCTGCTTCTTCAATAAGGTGTCCCACGATGCAAGCCTTGCTTTCCTGGCCTTCAGCTACTGTCTTCAGAACTTTGGTGGTGTGAGGAACTGGACATCTTAACTAGTCATGCTTGAGAAATAAACAGACATTGGCAAAAATATGCCCATCACTGCCTGTAAATCCTAACCTGCTTTCAGCCCATGAAGCTTAGCTAAACAGGTTAACCTCCAGGAAGTCACACTTTAACCCAACAACCATTGACCCTCTAGCTATTTACCATGCTTCTGCTTTTAGCATGTTTTATTGCAATGATCTGATAGTAATGAGTCTGCTCAGACCGTGTGAGACAGGTGAGTATTGGCATCTCTCTTTATCAATGGAGTAGCCATGACATGGAGTTCTGTGCCACGAGCAGGCAATATCCCTGTGGCAGTCAGGAACAGAGACTGNGGCTGCCAGAAAGTACAAGTGTGTGCGAATTTTCTGCTTCATGATCATTTCTCTCGGGAGGCTGTTTTTGGGTTAATAACTGAATTTCCCTTCCTGCTTCTTCAATAAGGTGTCCCACGATGCAAGCCTTGCTTTCCTGGCCTTCAGCTACTGTCTTCAGAACTTTGGTGGTGTGAGGAACTGGACATCTTAACTAGTCATGCTTGAGAAATAAACAGACATTGGCAAAAATATGCCCATCACTGCCTGTAAATCCTAACCTGCTTTCAGCCCATGAAGCTTAGCTAAACAGGTTAACCTCCAGGAAGTCACACTTTAACCCAACAACCATTGACCCTCTAGCTATTTACCATGCTTCTGCTTTTAGCATGTTTTATTGCAATGATCTGATAGTAATGAGTCTGCTCAGACCGTGTGAGACAGGTGAGTATTGGCATCTCTCTTTATCAATGGAGTAGCCATGACATGGAGTTCTGTGCCACGAGCAGGCAATATCCCTGTGGCAGTCAGGAACAGAGACTGGGGCTTCCCATGAACAACTGCAGGCTTTCAGGTGTAGGATATGTCCTGTTGTGTAGTTGTGTGCTTGTATTCAGAGGATTTAAATACATTGAATTCTTCACCTTTGCAGTATCTTTGATAGCTTTTCTGATCAGTTCTCTCTTTTACAGGTGATGTAACAAAATTTGGCCGTGGAGATTCTGCCTCTCCTGCTCCTGCAACCACGCTGGCCCAGCCACAGCAGAACCAGACACAGACTCACCACACGACTCAGCAGCCCTTCCTCAACCCGACCCTGCCCCCAGGGTACAGCTACACTGGGCTCCCTTACTACGCAGGAGTGCCCGGTGTTCCCAGTGCATTCCAGTACGGGCCAACCATGTTTGTAAGTGTGACAGCCTAAACTGTAACCCTCCCTGCGTGCCTCTCCAGTTTTGCTTTTTCCAGCCCAAACACTCCACATCTTGGAAGTATAGGAAGGTTTGGGTTGGAAGGTATCATCAAAGACCATCTTGTTCCAATCTCCCTGCTATGGGCAGGGACACCTTCCACTAGACCAGGTGGAAGGTGCTACCAGGCTCAGAGCCCTATCCAGCCTGACCTTGAACACTTCCAGGGATGGGCCATCCTACATCTTCTCTGGGCAACCTGTGCCAGTGCCACACCACCCTCATGGTGATGAATATTTTCCTTATATCTAATCTAAATCTACCATCTTCCAGTTTAAAAGAGCTGCCGTTTGTCCTGTCATTACAGGGCCTGGTAAAATGTTTTTCCCATCTTTCCTATAAGCCTCCTTTAAGTGTAGAAAGGTCACAGTAAGGTCTCCCTAGAGCCTTCTTTTCTCCAAGATGAACAGCCCCAACTCTCAGCCTGTCCTCAAAGGAAAGAGGAGCTTATCCCATGGTCATCTTCATGACTTTCTCTGTACCTGCTCCAACAGGTCCGCAGCTTCCTCATACTGAGGACCCCAGAGCTGGAGTCAGTATTCAGTTAGATTCTCATTAGAATGGAATAGTCAGTTTTCCCTGTCTGCAGGAGATCTCCAAAAACATGCAATGGGAGAAAACAGCTGCAATCTCACCCAGAAGAAAACAAAAAATTTAGAAGGCCAGAACTCATGGACCCCTGTGCAAATTTCTGCAAATATCTGACAGCTGCATTTTGTGGGCTTGCTGTTCCTGAAAGCCCTTACTAGTCCGTGGAGAGTCAAGGGGAGACCCAAAGCTGAGTCAGTGAGTGGAGAGAGCCTGGATGGAGGAGACCCTATTGAGTCAGAGAGCAGGGCTGGAAGTCTCAGGAGGAAGAAGGTTATTTGGGAAGAGGTGCTGCTCCAGGCAAAAGGGTAGATGAGGCTATTCAGGGCTCTGTAGCATAGTATTTTATGAACAGCCTCAGGCAGGAATTGATGCTTACTTTGATTCTGTGGTTGTTCTTCTCAGGTTTGTGGGTAAAAATTTGCTGTTTACATTCAGCATATGAAAGAAATATGCAGCCTGTTCTGGGCGAGGGCTGCACTGCAATCACAGGGAAAAGCTCTAGGAGAAATCCTGGGACACAAATCCACTATAGCAAGTTACGGCTGTAAGCAGTCCCATGCCATCTCAGTCCCCCCAACTCCAGACTGAATTCTCAACATGAGGTGGAAGGTACCTTCCCCACTAGATGGCAGAGGGAGCCTGCGGTCCAGCTGATGGCACCTTTTGTTCCCGTCCTTTGTCCAGGTACCTCCAGCATCTGCTAAACAGCATGGAGTCAACCTGAACACTGCATCGACTCCCTTCCAGCAGGCGAGTGGCTACAGCCAGCATGGCTACGGTGCAGGTAAACCCTCAGCCCCTGCTCCTCCGTGAGCACCCGTGGCACCGCTCGCGCACCGTAATGCCCTATCTCGTGCCCACCAACAGGTTACGATGACTTAACGCAGGGAACCGCAACTGGAGACTACAGCAAAGGAGGCTACAGTGGGTCATCTCAAGCACAAAACAAATCTGCTGGCACTGGACCTGGGAAAGGTAACACTTTGAGACTGGAGGTTCCTCTGGAGTGAGGGATTTGGTAGGGCAAAATCTTAGTGCTGTGCAGTCAACACACTGAACAAGGTCATGATCCAAGCTGTTTCTCCATCTCTCATATACAAAATGCTTTTGTAATGGCCCAGTTGTTCCTTCTAAATCTCATGGCTGAACTTTGTATAAAGATTTGTGTGGCTGATGCACAGCTTGGTCCAATTATACATGGGAGAAATGGTAAGCAGTTTCCTAAGCCAGAGCTTTCTTTGTTGAAGAATATAGTGATCCTTCAACAGTGCTGCAATTTTGAAACTTGAGCAGTTCCATGCTGTTGCTGAAATGATCCTCTGCCAAATCATTTTAAGTTTCTTGGTAGGCACCTGAGACACCCACGTGTTAGAAAGGAGCAGGGCACTTCACACATCTCTGGTCTGTCTAGCTGCTGCCTATACACACTCTTAACATTGTGCCATGCCTGGAAATGTTTCCTTTGTGACCATAGAAGCTGAAGAATTTATCCAGCTCATAAAAAAGTTTTATTCGGCACATGCTGGTTAGATCTGAGAAGTGTATACTGGGCTGCTTAGCACTAACTGGTTCATTCTCATGCTGAAGCAAATACCAAGCATTTGTTGTGCATTTGAAACACCAAGTGGTCACACTCTTTTTGGTGGAGAAGCAATCCAGGAAGGAACAGTGTCCAACGAGGGTTACAAAAGCTTAGAGCAGTACCCTTGAGCCCAGTTCTCTGATTCACTGAACAAGGCAAACATTGGCTTTTTTCTGATCCAAGTGAAATGATCAGAGCCACCCTCTATAAAACGGTGAATAAGTGTCTCTGAGCTGTTATGCGGATTCTCTCAGGGCAGAGGAGCACTGCAGACTTCACTCTTCTGCAGGATGTGGAAGGACAGGGGCTCAGATGTGTAGGAGATGCTGAGTCTCATCACTCAGAGCACTACTGGAAAGCTCTTGAATGCTGTAATAGAGCTGAATGCACCTCTGATCCTAAGAGAAAGCCGGTTTTTTGTGGGCTTCAGTAAGTGGTCAGTGCAGCCAACTGCTGCCTGGTGAAGTGCATTGGAATCTGAGTATTAATGGCTGGGTGTGGACGTGGGTGATTTATCCCGGTGGGCTTTTGCAGTGGGAACAAGAAACTGAGCCCTTTTTTCTGTTCCCATGTGGGATGCTGTGGGTCTTAGATAATGGAGAACCAGCCGGGCAGTCATTCCCTGAGGCTGCTGGAGGTGCTGGGAGCAGAGCTTGGGATCATGCTGGCTGGTGGGGTGATAGTCTCACCGTTGGTGGTATTTCTGTTTTCCAGGTGTTTCTGTGACCTCAAGTAACACGGGTGTGCCTGATATCAGTGGCTCAGTCTATAACAAGACTCAGGTGAGGAGTGTTGGACCCTCCTCCCTCAGGGCCCAAGGCTGATGACTCCTACTCCCAGGCTGACCAGTCTCAGGGTCAGCAGGCCACGGCATCTCTAACACTGGCTCTGTTTGCTGCTGGAGCGAAGTCTCATCCTCTGTGCCACTGTTTCTGCGGTGTCAGCTCCTGACAGCAGCTGCTGGCAGAGGCTCAGTGCTCCCTGTGCTGCACACTGCCCACACTACACCATGCCAGCAGTGTCCTGGGTGCAAATGAAGTTATGTGTGTTAGCATTTTTAGTCCAAATAGCCCCCAAAGCAGGTGAGTTGAGAGGCTGTTTGCTTTCCATCAGAGGGACAGAGTAGTGCCCACCTCTAAGAGGCCCCTGTCCCAAGCTCCCCTGTGGCTGTTGCTCAGTGTGCAGCTTCCCAGGCAAAGCAGAAAGTGCTTTGACCAGCTGTGCTGTGCATTGGGCTTATTTCCAGCTCCTGTTTGCTCCTCCCTGCACCCTCAGTGGGGGAAATCGGTGTCTGGCTGCGGTCCATGCTTACAGGTAGGAAGCCAGCTATCAGCTCTGTGCTTAGGGATCAGGCTTTGGTCAGCAGAAGGAAAATATTACTGCAGGTTTCTGTGGTTTTTTTGAGCTGCCCTGGATAGGTTGAGTAATTCTAGGCTGAGCCCACTCAGTGGGGGAAGAACTGATTAGGCAGCAGCTGTGAGCCCATGTCTCTCTGAAGGGAAAGAGGTCAGGAAAAAAACCCCACAATGCCCATGAAAATAAAATTTTCAAGAGCCATTAGTGCAGAAATAGGGGTGAGAGCAGGAGCTGAAACTCACCCTCTGGTGTGCTTGCAGGTGTTCAGTGTGACTTGGCTTCCTCATGGGGTAGGTGAGAGGTTCAGGTGATGTGTGTTTGGGCCACTCTTGTTCTAGTCTGGCTGGGGCTACTCACACCAGTCTCTGACACTGTGCCCGTTGCCCCCTGTGCAGACGTTTGACAAGCAGGGATTCCATGCTGGCACTCCGCCTCCCTTCAGCCTGCCTTCTGCTCTCGGATCGACTGGGCCCCTGAACCCTGGTGCTGCGCCAGGTTATGCTCCAGCCCCGTTTCTCCATATCCTCCCTGCGCATCAGCAGCCTCATTCCCAGATGCTGCATCACCACCTTCAGCAGGATGGGCAGGTGAGCTCCTTCTGCCTCTACAGCATCCCGAAGAGCACATTGCTCCCCCTATCCATTAGGGTCTTGGGGTGTTTGTTTGAAAATTCTGTCCATGAGCCACTAATGTGCCCTTGCAGCAAAAAAGGACAATAGGATCCTGAGCTGCACCAGGCTGATCCCTGCCCTCTGCTCAGCCCTGGTGAGGCCACGGCTGCAGCACTGTGTCCGGTGCTTGGCTCCCCACTGTGGGAGAGACATGGATGTGTTGGAGAGTGTCCAGTGAATGACTGATGAAGGGGCTAGATCATGTCTCCTGTGAGGAAAGGCTAGGGGAGCTGGGACAATTCAGCTTTGAGAGCACTGAGAGGGGATCTCAATGTACAGAAAGGGAAGATGTAAAGAGGATGGAGCCAGGTTCTTCCCAGTGATGTCCAGTGACAGGGACAGTGGGCACAAAGTGGAACACAAAAGGTTCCGTCTGAATATCAGAGAAAATGTTTTTGTTGGGATGTTTTGCTGCCCAGGAAGCTGGTGGAGTCTCCATCTTGAAATTGCCTGGGAACGGTGCTGGGCAGCTGCCTCTTAGGTGATCCTACTTAAGCAAAGGGGTTGGACCCTCTTTGGGTACCTCAAGAGATCCCTGCCAGCCTCAGCCAGGCTGTGATTGTGTGAAGAGTCCATCGTTCTGTGGGCTGGGGAAAGATGGTTTGTGGGGCGTGAAGCCTAGGCAGGTGCTGCTGTCCGTTGTCGGGGGGCAGGAAGGCAGGATGTGAGCACTTGTGCTGTGATCAAAGTATCCTCTGCAGGTTGCATGTCAGCTCTGATTTGCTTTAACCTGCACTTGCGTTTGCTTTCCTAACACTAAATATTCCCTGAAAAAAACAGTGTTTAGCCTTAGAGACCAGTAATAGGACATGATTTTGCACTCCAAATGTGTGACATACTTTTCTGGTGCACCACCTCAGCTCACCTTGGGAAAGCTCCTTTGCTGTGCCTGGCCCTGCTCCTCATTTCCCTTGTTCTTGAGTTTGGGAGGCAGTGGGATGGTGCATCCCTGAGCTCCTGCATGATGTGTCCATGGTTGCTTGGCCTGAACTGTGGGATGTAGAGATGGTGCAGGGCAGAAACAGGTCTGTTCAGGGGGGAGCATTGCTGTGCTGCTGGGTGTCAGGGCTGTCCCTGGCAAGGTTGGGGTGAGCTTGTCTTCCTGGGAATGCTGGTGCTGTGACAGCTGATGCTCCCGTCTCCTTTGTTTCCCTTTTCTAGGGTGGATCTGGCCAACGCAGCCAACCCAGCACCATGCAGCAAAAGTCTCAGGCTACCAAAACCGCCTATGGCACTTCTCCATACTGGACAAACTAAATCTGAAACTGGGGAGGGGGGAAGAGAATGAAAGGAGAGAAGGAAGGAGAAAAAGGAAAAGAAAAAAGAAAAGAAAAAGAGAAGAAAAGAGAAGAAAAGAGAAGAAAAGAGAAGAAAAGAGAAGAAAAGAGAAGAAAAGAAAAGAAAAGAAAAGAAAAGAAAAGAAAAGAAAAGAAAAGAAAAGAGAAAAGAGAAAATAAAAGCTGAAGCCCATTCTTGGAATTATTAGGGAAACTAGCTGCTCAGCCAAACGTCTGTGCGGGGAGAACTGCAGCCAGCCAGCCAGCCATCCTCTGTGTGACTCGCCTGCTTCCTCTTTGAGTTGCTGTTANCCTGAACTGTGGGATGTAGAGATGGTGCAGGGCAGAAACAGGTCTGTTCAGGGGGGAGCATTGCTGTGCTGCTGGGTGTCAGGGCTGTCCCTGGCAAGGTTGGGGTGAGCTTGTCTTCCTGGGAATGCTGGTGCTGTGACAGCTGATGCTCCCGTCTCCTTTGTTTCCCTNAGCCTGTTTTATTTTCTTTGTAGGAAAATTAATTATTCATTTTCCATCTGCACCTGGGCATCCTTCTTTGTTTTGTATTTTAAGCTCCATGGGTTTTGTAACTCTGTCAGACAAATACAAACTGCATCTTTTTTTTTTTTTTGGGGGTTGGAGCCCATTTTTTTAATGCAGTTCTAAATTCAGACAAATAAGGAGACCTGCCCTTCCAAAAACCTGAATCAAGGTGTGTCACGTTGGTTTGATTTTACCCCCCAACCCCCAATATACTTGTTATTTTAGAGGGGGAAAATAAAGAAAGAAAAAAGAGTTTTGTGGGCCTTCCCCTTTCTTTCATTTCCTCCCTCCCTGCCTCCCACCCGCCTGCTGTCTAAGACAAGCTCTTGTGGGCAGTTTCATCACTGTGGCCTTGAGCTGCAGTCTCAACTTCTGATTTTTCAATTTTTTAATAATAAAAAAAGGACAGGGTTTTCTTTTTTGTTTGTGCAAGGGTTTTTGTTGGTGGTGTTTTTCTCTAGCAAGAGACTTTGGATGGCTCAGNAGAAAAGAAAAGAAAAGAAAAGAAAAGAAAAGAAAAGAAAAGAAAAGAAAAGAGAAAAGAGAAAATAAAAGCTGAAGCCCATTCTTGGAATTATTAGGGAAACTAGCTGCTCAGCCAAACGTCTGTGCGGGGAGAACTGCAGCCAGCCAGCCAGCCATCCTCTGTGTGACTCGCCTGCTTCCTCTTTGAGTTGCTGTTATATGTAATATATTTATGTATGTATTTGTAAATGTAATAGAGCCTAAATGTGGTTTTCTGCATCTTGCAGCCTGTTTTATTTTCTTTGTAGGAAAATTAATTATTCATTTTCCATCTGCACCTGGGCATCCTTCTTTGTTTTGTATTTTAAGCTCCATGGGTTTTGTAACTCTGTCAGACAAATACAAACTGCATCTTTTTTTTTTTTTTGGGAGTTGGAGCCCATTTATTTAATGCAGTTCTAAATTCAGACAAATAAGGAGACCTGCCCTTCCAAAAACCTGAATCAAGGTGTGTCACGTTGGTTTGATTTTACCCCCCAACCCCCAATATACTTGTTATTTTAGAGGGGGAAAATAAAGAAAGAAAAAAGAGTTTTGTGGGCCTTCCCCTTTCTTTCATTTCCTCCCTCCCTGCCTCCCACCCGCCTGCTGTCTAAGACAAGCTCTTGTGGGCAGTTTCATCACTGTGGCCTTGAGCTGCAGTCTCAACTTCTGATTTTTCAATTTTTTAATAATAAAAAAAGGACAGGGTTTTCTTTTTTGTTTGTGCAAGGGTTTTTGTTGGTGGTGTTTTTCTCTAGCAAGAGACTTTGGATGGCTCAGTGTGTCCTGGAACCTCCTTTGCATCATTAGAGGCAAAAACTATGTAGCAGTTTCTTAAAGTATAAGCTGTGTCTTGTACCTCTTTTTGCCCTGAGCCACCTTCCTAGGAAAGCCAGAGCTACTGGATGAAACCTTCATCTGTCCCTCCCCACTTTTTTTTAAAATAAAGACCTTGGAGGCAACTCCTGGTTCTTCTTGTCCTGCACCAGTGCAGTGAAAGTTCTGAGTTTCATTTCTTTATAGCCCTTCCTCCACCTAATAAAGATCTGAGCATACCACTGGTGTTTGTCTGCACTTTCAAAGGCTCCAGGAGCAGTTTTACTTTTACAGCCTGTCCCTTTCCACCTGCTCCTGCAACAGCAGCCAAGCTGGGAGGGTAAGAGCAGCAGGTGAGTCTGACAACAGTGAGTTCACCTGTGTACGGAGAGCTCTCAGGCACCCACAGCAGGGATGGGATCTGGGGCCACACCCTCACTCCTGCCATCAACGGCCTGTTTTGCATTTGGTGTTTCCTGGGGTGGTGCTCCGAGTCCCTGTGAGCAGCTGGGGTTGGTAACAATGGAGAATGCTGCAGCCCTGTCCTCTCTTGCTTCGCCCCTGAGGTCCATGGGCTCCACTGGGAGGAAAGGCAGGGGTGTCAGGTCTTCTGAGGAAAGTCTCCTGCCCCAGACTTACCCTTCTAATCATCCTGTTCCCGTGCAGCAGAGGAGATGGGTAAATGTGAAGCACACAACAGCCAAGGACCTTTTTTTCTTTCAGTATCCACAAGAAAAAAGAAGTCTCTTTCTACCCTGAGAACCTGATTTTTCTTTCTCTGTTACCAGGTCTTGGACTGTCTGGGACCCAGTTGTCACCCAGGCCTCCCCCAGCCTTGTGAGCAGCACAAGAACTACAATGGCATTCCTCTGCCCTGGCTGAGGTTTTGATACTGGTTGAACTCCAACAGCTGCTCCAAGCCCTTGGCAGCTGCTGCCCCGCTGCCACCAGCTTTGGGGCTTGAATGTCAAGGAGGGCAAAAATGTTTCTGCAGGCTGGGGCCCATCAGCTGGTACAAGACTGCGCTGGCGGCTGAGCCCTCACAGCAGCAGCACCTCATTTACCTGCTTCAAAACAGACTTCCCCAGGGCTGCCTTCACTCTCTTGAGGTCTTGTTTGTAGACACCGAGTGCTGCCCCACAGGTGTGTAGCTCAGTTCTTACATGTGTGTTACAGTCCAAAAGCAGCTGGAGGTGGGGAAAGGCAACAGGGGAGAGATGATGCCAGCCCCCAGCAGCCCCTGAGCCCCAGGTCCCACACCTTCCCAGCTGCTCTGGGATCCTGCCTGCAGGCAGAGCCTTGCCTTCAGCCACAGGCAGGCTCCTCTCCTCTGTGAGACTCAATGTTTCTCCCTTCCCCTGCATTGTCACTTTGGCAGGACTTGCCTGCAGCAATTTCCTCTTGAAGTCCTATTCCACTGATGGCAGAGGCGAGGTTGCCCAGCTGTACTTGGCCACCAAGGAAAGAAGGGGAAAACTCCCCTTTGGAGCCCCCCGGACTTACCCGGTGCAAGGGTGGGCTGGAGCCCTTGCCCTGCCTTTGGTCCCACACTGCTGCTGGAGGAAGCAGCTACTGGCAGTTCAGGGCAGCCGGTGCTGTGGGGTCAGGCAGGAGATACAAGCAGGCCAGATCCCAGACAGCACCATCCCTCCAGGTCCCATTCCATGGTATGGAGACTGCTTAGGGAAGGCAGCTCCAAAATGCCATCACCCTTCCTCCAGCTCAGCTGTGCAGCAGAAGCCCTTGGGCCACATTTGACTCAGCAGTTGCTGTGCTGCCATCAATACCAAGTGCAGCCAGTGCAACTCCCTAACACTTGTCCCGCTGGTTTTTAGCTCGACTGCAGCAGCTGGGGCACTGCAAACACCCTGCTCCCCTCCTGAACCTGCAGGGAACAGCAGGGGTCAGGCAGGGCTGGCCCCCGGGAGGGCTGGCAGCCATGACCTCAGTTTCTCTGCCAAAGCTGCTCCCTGACCCAGTGGTCAAACTCCTCCTCCACCCTGTCCAACCCTTTCAGGAGCATCGTGCCCTTGCCTTGTCAGGGCACCACCGGCCACCAGCAGCTCTGGCCCGAGCCCTGCATCCCTCCTCCAGTCACATCAATCCACCAACCACCTTCTCACTGGTCTCCCCCTTCCTGACCTAGGAAGACTAAATATAACAGCAAAAGTCTGGCCTTCTGCCAAAGTCCTTCTCTAAATCAGTTTGTTCTTTAGCCTTAGGTGCAGGCAGCTGTCAAACAGCAGCTTTATTTTGCAAACACTTTATAGATATCTGTGTATAAAAATGTCTTGATACCAGAGCAGCAATGAACTCATGAACAGTTGTTATTCAAAGCTTTGAGTAACCCATGCAATGCAACCAGCTCAAACATGGAAGTAACAGCATGGAGATATCTTCATTTCACATTTTTATTAGTAGACAGATGTGCAGAAAAGACAAAATATAACTACTGAAGGAGAAGACAACACAAAAATGCATCAGTTTATTTCTTTCTGGTAAATTATACTGAAGAAAAAAAGGAAAAGATCTGAGAGTTCAGCTAAGAAACTACTAAGAAATCTAGTGTATCCTGCTGGTTTCAGAATGGTTGAAAACTGCATTTGAAGGGACATGTAGTTTCAAATGTAAACGCTAATATTGACTGAAACAGGGAAAAAGGGGTTAAGAAAAACCCAGAATACACAGAGCAGGTAAACATTTTTCTGCAATCTCTTAAATAGTTTCAAAAAAATCCCCTCATACTTCAGTTGTATCTCAAAAAAGGGAAACCAGCAAGTCAACAAGCAATGACACTGCACAGGACAGTGGGGAAGAGAAATTAGTCTGGTTAATGTCGGAGCTCTCAAAAGAGTTTTTTGTTGGTTTTTTTTTTTTTTTTTTTTTTTTTCCCATTAAAAAAGGGAAAAAGAAGAGTCATAATAATGCATCTTACAACACCAAGCTTGGAAATACAAGTCACTGGAGAGTATACAGTGAAGACGGTCAAAAGTACAAGGGAAATCCTGAAAGATGCAGTATCCTCATTTCCAATCGAGTCATCAGCAAAGCCAGCATTGCCACACTCTGCTCGTTCATCCCCCACAGCTGCCTGAAAGTTGGAGGTTGGTGCCCCTGCCCTGGTGTGGCCCCCAATCCAGTCCTGCAGCCGGGAGCATCAGGGGCCCGTTTGCCAACCCTGGCGCTGCCCTCGCAGGGCTGGTGTGAAGCTGGGGCTGCCCACCCTGTCACTAGGTGCAGAGGAGCCCCCCCTGCAGGCTCCAAAAACCGCCTGGGGCTGAGTCAGTCCCTGCTGGAAGAAGGCTGACACCTCAGAAGAGTGCAGCTGCCTTCCCAGGTAACATGCAAGCAGGAGGGCAGGCAGCTCTCCTCTCCTCTCCTCTCC
>VYZR01019180.1:1086-15620 GCA_013400675.1 Oxylabes madagascariensis | reverse complement strand
TTTTTTTTTTTTTTTTTTTTTTTGACACCCCTCCCCCCCCCACTTTTTTGCTGGACTGCTGCTAGGTTACCGCTGCTCCCTTCTGGCCTGAGTCGGCAGGGCAGTACAGGGGCATAGAGGAAGCAGGTCACGACTCCTCGTTGCCAGAATCATCATCATCGTAACAGTCGGCATCCTCCTCCTCCTCGTCTTCATCATCAATGTCGTCATCGTACAAGTCGTCGTAAAGCAAATCTGAACTGTTGTCATTGGAAGGCACTTTAGTTTTGATGCAGTACTCTGCCAGTGTAGTGGGGACCTTCACGCCATCCTTCTCTGCCTCAGCTTTGGTAGCCAAAACCTGTTTCCTGTGGGGAGGAGGAGACAGCAGGAACGTGAGCAGGGCCAGGTGCCAGTGGCCCAACTCCCCCGTCCCCCTCTCCAGGCCCTGCCCAGCTCTCCTGGCAGCTCAGGCACAGGGGGGCTGAGGTTTGCAGGAAGCACCACAAGCAGCACTGGAAACAGATCTGGTTCATGCAGCCCCAGGCTTGGGAGCCTGGGTGTTTGCAGCACACATGCTCTCAGCAACACATGAAAATCGGTTACTCCACAGGCTCTGCACTAGAGACCTGCCAGAGGCCAAAGCAAATTCCATTCGCTACCGTAGGAATGGTCAGGGATTTCCTAGGATGATTTGTTGACTCTGCTGCTGACAACTCCCCCACAGCATGCTCAAAACTGCAATTCCCACAAGCCTTTGGCAGCTCTCAGCTCCCACAGGACACAGCCTGGGGCTCAAAGAAGCCAAGTGTTTCCCATCAGCCTGGGCCAGGCCTGGCTGCTGCGTCCCAGCAGGAAGGAGCAGATGCCAGCCTGTCCCCTCACCCACACACTGCCCATCAGTCTGCCATTCCCTGTGTGGAGTGTACTCAGCTCTGCTGGAGCGCTCTCGGCACAGACAGAGCCCTGCTGGCCCCACCCAGGACCACATCCTGCCTGCCCACCTGGCAGAGACAATGCAGGCGCGGCCTCGTGCCAGCAGACCAGGCTGGGCTGCCCCTCCACAGAAGCCCTGGCCCACGCTCACATCAACCCCCTGCAGCTCCTGACGAACCATGGACTTCTCCAAGGGCAGCACTGAGCAGTGCTTCCAGCTAATCCAACCCAGCTCTGCAAGCCCTTGACAAATCCTGCTGATGCTCCTTTGAATTGGAGGGACAAGATTATGAGTCATGCACACATTAAGCACAGAAATTAGCAGGATGCAGTCAGTTTGCATCACATCCCAAACAATGCAGGGCTCAAACACAAGCAGGGACTTTGACCAGGATTTACTAGTAGCCAGTAGGTTTTGCAGAGCATCATTACAGATTAGTCTGAAAAAAGAACAATCTAAAGACAAATCAGCCCAGTCCTCCTGCCCCAGAAGTTTGCACTGCTTTTGTGTGCTGAAAATTCTGGAGGGACCTGAAGCATGGACTTCGAATAAGATGCTGAAATTAATTCCAAAATAAAATTCTGCTGTGAGAAGCTGGTTTCAGCAAATTCTAGAAGCAGTCTGTTTGACAGGATTCAAACCAGAAGGCTGGTAGCCCAGCATCACAAGTGGCAAAGCTTACCTTATGATTTCAGCATACTCCTTGTCTTTTCCTTTACTGTCCCTCCATTTCCTGAACATGACTGACGCATCCACGTTGGCAGGAGAGAATGTGTTGGGCTCATTAAGCAAAGAGATTACACTCAGTAAGATAGTCCTGAAAGAGGTAACCACAACAGCAGAGTCAGAGCTAACACATTCATGGATTCTGGATGTCCACAACTTCTTCAGGTGTTGCACCATAAACTTGTTTCAAGTCTTAAGCTGAGGACAGTTTTTTAAGTGAGAGCAGGTATTTATGAACCTCAGACCCCGGACACCGGTGTAGGGAAGGTGATAAAACACAAACCTCACGTGACTACAGACCATCATGTCAGCACCTGTGCTTGGGACAGGGCAGCACGCAAAGCTACAATCAGACCAGAATTCAGTTTGTCTGCACTATCCACAGATGGTGTGGTGCTGGAAATCTGCTTTGTGAGCTGTTCCTGGTAGCTTCCGGCAGGAAGCCAGGCTTTATGCCTGCCCTGCACAGGGAGAAGGACCACTATGACCCAAGGCCAGCAGAAAAAGCTGCACTACTTTTTCCCTGCCCTGCCAGGTGGTGGAAAGCTGAAGTCGGGGAGGACTCTCCTCTCTTCCGCTTGTGCCTCATTCAAGCCGCAGCAGCAGCTCTTGAGCACAGCAAGGGGAATACAGTGTAAATGCTTTTCAATGTCCAGGCAAGGTGCCAGGGCCCATTGGGGTTCAGCTGCTGGTATTCATCAGAGCCAGCCTGACCCAGTCACGTAATCCCTGGCAGGCAGGCAGGCAGACAGTCTTCTGGGATTTCCAGCCAGGTGCCCTACTCTGCTGGCATTCACCAGCTGCAAACACCATCCTCTTGCCCAGAGCTTTCTCCTGTAGTTCCTAGAACCCTCTGCACTTGAAAGATGCAGCCTTTGCTGCTCACACCATGCCCCAACCAGCACAAACACCCACATCCAGCCACCAGCTGTAGCTGCCACACGACAGCGTCACCCATCCCAGTGGTCCCGCCAGCAACAGCTTCCCTGTTGTGGAAGGGACAAACAAGGGACAGGGAATAGCTCTTGAAACACAGCATTACCTAACAGCCACTTCACAGACCTTGATTAAAGGAGACTGGGAGCCACAGTCGTGTTCGCACCAATTCAGGGACATGTTCAGAGCACATCTACCAGATCATGTATCTGGGTACAATTCCAGGAAATGATTGGTCATTTGGATACTGAGTATCTTGAAAGGTTTTGAAAATAAACACTTGCATCCGAACAGACTGTTCAGCACAGCTATCAAGAGAGTCTTACACAATTCATTTTCTAAATTACATAATTCTGTATGAAAAGAGAACAGCAGCTCTGGAAGAAACTGTCTCACTGGACTGGAATGATGGACATAAGAGGTCATCTTCTACTTCATCTCAAGAATTCATTAAGAGCCTTTGATTCTTTGCAAACAGGCTAGCACGACAAATCCAGCATCACACAGCAGTTTTCATGTAGAGCAAATGCAGTCTAGGGAAGGCTGAGGACAGGAATTCATGTCTGGATTTAGCATTTGCTCTACCACACTTCCATCAACAGTAGAGAAGCCAATTTTCACTGCAGTGTCTGGACACCAAAGTCACTGCAAAGTTACTTAAATATACCAGGACAACGGTATTAGAAGTGAAGCTCTCTGAACTCTTCATTCCCATCTAGCACATTGCATCAGCTCCATCCTTACTGCTATCTTTAAGAGCTGGACAGTGTCCTCCAACTTAAACCTGGTTGCCATGAACAAGGTACAGTAACAGAAAGGCATCCCAGCATAGGGGATTGACAGGACTAAAACCACTAGAAGAGTTTAACCATGTGGGACTGCAAACCTCAGCACCAGACACAAACTGGATGGGTTGGACACAGGCTGAGTCTCTGGGATATTGTCAGGGATCTGTCTCCCCTTCAGACAAGGTTGCCATAGCATGGAAGAGCAGCCAGCAGAGGCTCAAGGAAACAGACATATTAAGGACCCTTTTTTCTCATGTATCAATGTAAGAAGGTTCAGAGACAGACCAAATTCCTCCCAAAGAGACAAGATGTTCCACGCATGCATGCACATGGTGCTCCCAGCCAGCATATCCTATTATGTTCCTTGTTGAAAAACGATTTCTTTTTTTAAATTCAAGCTGCTATCCACATTGTAGGCTCTCAGAACAATCTCAAAAAGTAGGTATAGATTGGACCAAGTGCATTTTTGTCCCCTGGTATGAAGTTAAAAGTTTTAGCCTAGGCTGCACTGAGAGTCATGTAACTGCATCAAGCTGTTTGTGGAATCTGCCCAATCTTAGGCGGCAAAAAGAAGCCAAGAAAAACAGGAATCCTCAAGAAACAAAGCAATAGGCAGGCGTATGTCACCCACCTGCAGGAGATTCAGGTGAACCAATACCTTGAATACTGTGCTGAGTCCTGGCCTGTGCTGTTCAAAGCCAGGGGAGATGTGGAGAAGGACAACTAAAATGATCAGAGAGCCTCAACCCTGAACCTTGCCATCACTCACGCAGCTCCATGGGACACAAGAAGCAGTATTCTCTGCCAAACAGATCAGAGCTGCATTCGTTCACATCTTGCTGGGTTTTGTTATATTTATTTGTGTCTCCATCACCTAGCTCCCAGTGATGGGAAAGTCCATACTGCTTAAGTTTAAAGAAAAAAATGAGCCTGTTTGACACCCTTAGAAGTGGAAGAACAGGTGAACTCTCACAGTTGAAGAATGATTTTTCCCCTTCAGACACTTCAACCCTGCTCATCTGTGGGCAAACAGTCAACACTTGGCAGGATTTACAGAATTCAGCAGCTGAGGAGCAGGTCCTTCCCACATATTCAGCCCCTCTGCCTCCTGTCTGACACTTTGGAGCTTTCCCAAACAAGAATGGACCCAGCAGGATGCACTTCTGCTGGCACTCTGCCCAACTGGTGATGGTGGTAGCAGGCTAGAAGTGAAGGACCAGTTTTATTTTCATTTGCTCATACATTCATTTGCTGAGGAATGTTTTGACCTCTCACCCTTAAGCCCAAGATGTTTCAAGAGCATTAGCACCAAAAACTGTGACTGTGGTGAGGGAGAGCAGAAACTAGAGAACAAGCACTGTTGCCCAGGTTTTTTACCTCAAGCCTTCTGGGTTTTCTGTTCACACCCTCAGGTGTTATTGTACAAGTGGTGTTTATGAAAAAGTAAGTTTGTTTACATTCCTTCTCTTAGGGGACAGATCAACTGACAGATTAACTGATGGACAGTTGTTTTGACCAACAGGATGGGAGAGGAATCAATCTTCTCTTCCAATCCCTAGTTTGTGTAGAAATACTATAAATATGAAATCAGATGAAAAAATAAATACAGTTCGAGCTGACCTTCAAAAAAGACTGTGTCTTTTTTCTACAGTCCAATAACATCACAAGCACCATGAGAAGTTCCATGCCAGTCTCTAAGGTTGAATATAATGAAATATTCAAAATGTATGTGTGATATATGTAATTAATGCCCAAAGCTGTTTCCCAACTGTGAGTTAAGGCTTGTCACCTAGTTGATTCTTTATTTGACAGCATCTTGTAATGAGAATGAAGGTCAGCTGCTGTTTCAAAAACACAGACAGGATAGGCCTTGAATACCTCTGGTACTTAGTGATCTTTTGTATTTTTGGCAGGAAGAAAACCACCAGCTGCTCCCAATACCACTCAGCAGGACAGGAGACAGACAAACAATGGAAGGCAAACAAAAGGCAGAACTCTGCAAAGTTGCTTCTACTGGTCAGAATACTCAAAAGCATCCTGTAGTGGGTTTACAGGGCCAAGCTGTGGGAGCCAGGGGGCTACAAGGGTGGCTTCTGTGAGAAGCTGCCAGAAGCTTCCTCTATGTCTGGCAGAGCCTGGCAGCTCCAAGGACAGATATGCTACTGGTCAAGGCTGGGCCAATTGGAAAGGGTTGTAACATCTCTGTCACAACATATTTAATAACAAAAGTTTTAATTGTGTCCAGAGACGAGTGGAGTGAGAACATGTGAGAGGAACAACCTTGAAGACACTTTTATCAGAAGGAGGGGCTGGAGCTGCTCCAGGTATTGGAGCAGAGATACCATTGCAGCCTGTGGTCAAGACACTGGTGAGGCAGCTGTGCCCCTGCAGCACAGCGAGGGCACAGGATCTCTATCCACCTTCAGCCCCTGGGGGAGCCCAGGCTGGAGCAGGGGGATGCCTGACAGGAGGCTGTGATCCTGTGAAAGACCCATGGACAGAGCTCTCACTGGAGCAGCCTGTCCTTGAAGGACTGCATCCTATAGAAGGGTGACCCACGCTGCAGCAGTCTGGGTAAGACTACTGCCCATGGGGTGGATTCATGTTGGCAGAGTTCAAGCAGAACTGGCCCGTTGTGGGAGGGACCCCATGGGGCAGCAGGGGAACACTCCTCATCCTTAGCAGCAGGAGAAACAATGTGTGATGAATTAACTGTAACCCCCATTCCCTTACACCCATACACTGCTGGGGTAGGAGGTAGAGCTGGGAAGGAGGGAGAGTTGGGGGGAAGGTATTTTTAAGGTCTTATTTTACTTCTCATTATCCTGTTCTGATTTTGTTGATAATAAATTTAATTAATATCTGTAATTGTAGCCTGTTTCGTCCATGATGGTGTAAGTGATCTCTCCTGGTCCTTATATGTTGCAGAAGAATACCAGAACAATGAACAGGTAGGTAAGGCTGCAAAGATTGGAACGGCTCAGGTAGACTAAGGCTGGCAGCAAAAGGGTGAGCTATTTCTAGCCCCAGGCCACTTCAGGACATCTAGAAAGGGGCTCATGATTGAGGGGTGGACCTGACCATAGAGGCCATCACAGAGGTTATCCACAAATGTGAAACATGTGTTGCCATCAGGCGAGCCACACAAGTGAAATATCCCTGGAATAGAGGGTGGTGGCTGGGTTCCAGGTATGGTGAGGCCTGGAAAATAGATTACATTGGGTCATTGCCACAAACATGCCAAGACAAGAGTTATATACTCACTGTGGCAGAGGCAACAACTGGCTGGAAACACACCCAGTAAACCATGTCACTGCTTGGCACATGATCTCAGGTCTTGAGAGACACATGCTGAGAAGGTACTCCACAGAGAACCAAACCAGGCAACGGGAGTAATTTTCAAAATAACCTCATAAACTCTTGGGCAAAGAAACATTGAGCAAATATATCACATCCCTTACCACCCACAAACCTCTGGAAAGACTGAGAAATGCTGAAGACTGTTAAGAGCCTTAGGTAATGGGACATGGAAGCACTGGGATGCAAATTCCACAGAAGTTACTTGGCTGGTAAATGCTAGGGGATCTGCTAACTGCACTGATCCTGCCCAAACTAAGCCCATAGACACTGTTGGAGGAGATACGGTCCCGGCACTACACACAGAAAAGTGGCTGGGAAGTCAGTGTGGATTTCTCCTCCCATGGGAAAAGGCAAACCCATTCATGGGATTGTCTTTGCCCAAGGACCTAGGTGTACTTGGCAGGTAATGTGGAAGGATGGGGAGACCCGGTGTGTACCTCGAGGAGATTTAACCTTGAGGAGAAAAACAATTTGTGTGAGTTTTATGTTGCAGGAAGTAAAGGAGCAGGAACAACATGACCTGACAAAGAATCGGTTTTGTGAGAAGCAAGGAGAATGTGATGATGATGTGAGCCAGGTTGGTGCCCAATGATCAAGTGTGCTGCTTCTCCTGTCTTGACCACCCATCCTGATGGACTAGAGCACAAGTCATGGATCTGGAGGGGTGGTGGAAGCCATGAAACAGGAGAATAGTATCTATCTGTGAAAGGACAGGTTAATGAAAATGTATGTTTGGTATAGAGATGGTTCAAGGATATATTTTGGGTTGTATGTGTGGGTAAGAAGGGTTTCCAGTAATGAGAAATAAACACAATGGAACAGTTGGAAGATATATAAATTGTGTGGGATCTAAGCATGACACAAATGGTATGGAATAAAGACTGGAGATTGTACTGAGTCTGGCTGAGCTGTAGCTCATTTTCCCTTAGCAGCTCTCAGTGCTCTGCATTCATAACTAGAAAGGTGTTGATAACATACAAGTGTTTTGGCTACTGCTGAGCAGTGCTGGCACAGCATCAGTGCTGTCTCCAACATTCCCCCCTCTCCCCCCAAGAGGCTGAGAGGTGGCAAGATCCTAGGATGGGACAGAACCAGGCCAGCTGGTCCAAATTAACCAAAGGGCTATTCCATACCATATAACATCAGCTCAGATACAAAAGCTAAGTGAGAGAGGAGGTATGGGAGACATTTGTTATACTACAGTGTTTGCCTTCTGGAGAAACCGGCATGGATGCTGAAGTCCTGCTTCCTGGGAAGTGGCTAAACATTGCTCACCAATGGTAAGCAGAGATTCAATTTTTTCCCCTTTGCTTATGTGCACACAAGTTTTTGCTATTGATTAGCAAAACTGCCTTATCTCAACCCACAAGTTGTTTTCCATGTTATTTTTCTTTCCCCTGTCCCACTGGGAAGGGGAGTAAAAGAGCAGTTTGGTGGGCAACTGGAAGCAATTACACATACTTTTCCACTAGTGACACTTAGAAGAAGATAACAGTGACTGAGAAAGGCTTCAACATTTGAGATAATTTGTCTTCAGAGTATGAAACCCTGTGAACAGGACAGAAGGCTCTGCATTGTCAGCCCAGTATGAGGACACAGCAGCCCAGTATGTTCAGACAGACTGGTAAGTCTGGTTCTCACTTGATTCAAGCCCTAAACCCCACAAAACCTTAAATTCCCTCCCAAACCTCCCCCGGCATAGGCCTTATAGAGATAACAGGCCTTTGAGGTCACCACTGCACAACACATTCACAGTTACCTGACATTTTGGGTAGGGTTCCACCTCTCTGACGGCAGCTCTCCACTTTGAGGGTCATCTACAGGTGGGTGAAGAATTGAAATACATACATCTCCATTCTGCAAGACAGAAAAAAACACTGAGAAGAGCTTGGCTGGAGGATGAGACCTGATGACTCAAATCCACCACTCTGGCTGTCTTCTGAGAAGTTTAACCTTGTTGATATAAACACCCAAGTGCCAGCAAAAGCCAACAAGGGCTGGAAATGGTTCTGAATTCTTCCTGGATCTACTTCATACCTAAGGGTTAGCCTAAACTGGCAAAAAATCCCAATATAAAATCAAGAGGTTTAAAGAATGTACTGAAGTAAGCAAAAATAGTAATAATGTAACATAAAACTAAATTGGTCTCCAGATAGCAAGTACTATTGTCACAGTGACATAAGCTTTAAACACAGGAGACCCAAAGTAGGGTTAAAGAAAATTTGTGTTCCCACTGGTAGCTTGAGCTAGCTACAGGAAATTTTTGAATTGAAAGGTTTAATCACCACGTACTAGCTCAGGTATGAAAACATTATGTCTCTCAGGACACAAGGATGTTGAACAGATGTTGTGGGGCAGGCTGACACAGCTCCCCTAGGACACAGCTGTTCAAAATACCAGATGAAAAGAGATGCTCTCTGAAGGTTTCACTGAAAATTCCTTCCAGCATGCAAAAGGAAGAATATTCTGGCAGCATATGGAAGCCATACAGCCACATAATCCTCAATGTGTGCTTTACTCACCAGTGTTATGGGCTGAATATAGATTTAAAGTTCCATAACATCTATTTAAGAGAGCTGTCAACCCAATTCTCCATCAGCAACAGCATTCTAACACAATTGCTTTGTAGGAGTGCTGGAGCAGTATCCACCCCAGCTGATATCCTCCACTGCAGCAGACTCCAGGGACTCATGTGGTACCAATGCCTTACTGCAGGACGGGGTGAAGGTGAAGATGAGGCCTGAGGCCAACCAGCAGATATTGGCCTCTCCAGGCCCCATGGGGTTNAAAGCAAACTAAAAAAAATGTTTACTAAGCTTGAATAGACCTGTTTTACATTTGCCTGTACAAATACTTAAAATTACTCTTGCCATGATGAAAAAAAATTTGTGACATAACTTGCTCTAATTATTTTGCCCTTCTTTGAAAGTTAAACTAGTCCATCCACCTGTGTTTCTAATACTACATGTTTTACTACCACAGGCATTTTTGAAGTCTCAACATCATCTGTGTCTGTTTAATAAACCAGTGGACCTTGAGAAATATTGATGGGCAATGATAGCAAACATCTTGCAGTGGTCAACAACCATCTGTGAGGCATGACTCCAAGTTGAGTCAGTTATGGGAAGGCTGCAGAGGTCCTAGCACTGGAAATTCTNGCTCTCCCTTGCAGCCAGCTGTGGGGTGAAGTTCCTAGGGCAGCGCCTCACCTTCAGCAGGCACAGCCCCAGCTGAGGGGCAGCACTCATGCTGTCCCTTGTCACCCTGGTCCGGGGTGCAGGCTGATGACAGGATCAGCTCTGTTCAGGACTCCAGGCTGGAAGCTTCCCACACACCTGGTCTCACGTCCTTCCAACACTGCTCGAGCATAGAGCAGGGCTGCTCACAGCAACAGCATCTGTGCCTTTAAGCCCAAGCCAGTGATCACAGCTGCATATAGCAACAGCTCACCTGGGGGGTTGTGATCCTATCCAGATTTCAGTGGTGCACTATTCCCACCAGGTATGCTAATCCAGCAGGCCCTTGTCACTTTGAAGCAGGTTTTAGTCAAGAACACAGCAAGACAGCACCTGGAGCTGCTGAATTCCAAAGCACATACTTAAGTTGCTGGAACAGTTTGCTTTAAGAAGGCAGTTTCCTTTTTTGGACCCCAACAGGATTGTGCAATCTCGGAATTTTTTTAGTATCACTCCAAGGTGAAGTTAATTTTACTAATATTAGATCATGCTCGGTCTACTCTGCTTTTACTAACAATTTCCATTAGTTTTTCCTTTAACCTTTTCCTGGGAGAATGCAATGCTAGTGGCCCACAGGAAGAATCTCAGCGCTTGGGAAAAGTTCCTGAAGCAATCAAGTCAGAAGCACGTGGACAAGCAGATATTTGGCAAAATGAAGACAGAGGGAAGCAACAATGTGAGAAGTTTTTGTCTTGCCACAATTAGTGTTATATGTTTGGAAACTGCACTGCATTAACACACTGGAAGGGTAAAGGTATAATGGGGCCTGATGAGGTCAGCACAAGGTTCTAGGGATCAGGACAGTCAGGGGTCAAGCCTTTGCCTACATGCATTTTTGAAAGACATAAACAAGGAAAATGGGGTATTGTCTGCCATTAAGAAATATTCTACACTTCTATCAGGACTGAGAACTGTTGCATCATAAAAATAAAGAGCAAGTGAAAGCCGTTTTACCGAAGTTCAATTAGATGATCCAAGTAAACTGGAGATAGGGAAAAACACACATTGCTCAAGTCCCATTGCTACAAACTGAAATGTCAGCCCCAGTCTCTCCATCTGGTCCTACCAGCAGATTCTGTAAACTCCTACTTTCTTTCATCTTCCTTGCACTAAGAGGGTGTTTTTGGACCCCCTCCTCCTGAAAAACCCTCAAACCTCAAGCACTTTGCTGAGATAGTCTCAGTTTCATTTGGAGTTATCCCAGTGCCTCATCTTCATTGCTTAAATGTTGTTTCCAAAACAGCCTGCAAACTACTTCAGATTCTCCCAGCTACAAGAAATACTGCCATGAACACAAAGCACAAAGCTGAGAGCTTGAGTATTTGAAGAGCAAACCCAAAATACACCTATCAAGTTTTGGGTTAGTTCCTCCTGCCTAGTTCCTCCTTCAGTTGTTTCTAGTCAATTGTTCATCTTTCTCACCAGGACTGGGAGAGGTCCTTTCCAAGGCTTGTTTTTGTACATTTCATTTTGGTAACTATTTGCACTCACCTCCTGCATGAGGATTTCCAGATTCAGAATCAATACCCATAGTATGAGTCTGCAATTATCTGAAGATTTCAAAGTTGTCCTTATTTATAGATCAAAATTTCAAGTAACTGAAATAGAGCCTTAAAGAGAAACATCATCCTTGGCTACAGGAAAGATCGTGTGCAAAGTACAAAACCCACATCAGAAAACTGTCAGATAGCTGATTTGAGGATGTCTCCAGACTTAGGGCAATCTGCTGGATCAGTCAATAATTAAAGCTGGTTACTATTCTGTTCTGCACTGAAGTTTGGCAAGGTTTCTAGCCATTTATTACTAAGCCATCAGTGCAGTTCTTACCATGATATTTGAAGCACACCCATTCCAAGCTGGGCATTCAGCAGCAAGAACTTATCAGAATGGGCTTTCCAAGCCCAAGCCATCAACTGAAGCCTTCATTTGTTCACAGGATGAAAGAGAATGACATACCTGTTTTCAGGTGGCTACAAAGGAAGCCTGCAGAACCTCTCACAAGAAAACCTGTGATAAGGTGAGAGACCTGCACCAACATGAACATTTTGAAATCCTTTAGCTCCCAAAACTACAGAACCAATGCTCTTTAGCAGGTTGACATTCTTCTAGGATACCCAAAACTTCAGCTAGGATTTGGCTGATCTCCACTAAAAGTCAAGTTTTGAACCAAACAGGCCTTCAGCCTGCAAATACAGCTCTATGGAACTGGGTGATATAGAACCAATTGCCTCTATATAGAACTCGTCTGGACCTGCTGTGTAGTTCCATTGTGATCCAATTGCTGACAGTCCACAGCCTTCATGATCCTCTGAAAGTAACCCATACATGTACTGAGTTTAAGGAAGCAGAAAGCTCTCTCACACCCCAGAAAAAGTTATTTAAGAAACGTCTTACCTCATAAATGTTCGGGTGCCACATTTTGGTCAGGAATCTGAAGGTAGGTGGTGAATATGGATAGTCGATAGGAAATTNGTCTCAACATCATCTGTGTCTGTTTAATAAACCAGTGGACCTTGAGAAATATTGATGGGCAATGATAGCAAACATCTTGCAGTGGTCAACAACCATCTGTGAGGCATGACTCCAAGTTGAGTCAGTTATGGGAAGGCTGCAGAGGTCCTAGCACTGGAAATTCTCTGTGCTGTCCTGCCATTCACATCAGTCTGAATATAGACTGATCAAGCATCCAAAAAATTTCTCTCTGGAAGTGGAAGGTGGACTTGTATGCTGCTTGCTGCACTGCGGAGCAGCTTTCCTTGGAAACGCTCAACCCACCAAAAAGTCCTATTGCCCAGCCCAGCCAGGGATCTCCAGAGAAGCATATTCTGGTCCCTCAAACATAGCCAGGCTCATTTGCAACTGAGAATGCAAGAAGAGATCCCAAAAGCAAGATGCATATTTATCCTGGTTTGAGACAAAATTAGGAGGAAACCTAGTCACCCTGGACAACATGGTAAGAGCAGAATTCCAGGTCACTCTCTTCCACTTAAGTACCTTACCATGCCACTTGTTCAACAAGAGAAACTTTGGAAAGTTTTATTCCATAGTACACAGAAGCAAACAACCAAACAAATGAATTACAGAACTGTTAAGTACCTGGCTACAGTGTTACTTATTAGCACACACCTTTGCCTTACAACCCAAATTTCATGGGGTCAGAGTGCCAGGTAGTCAAGAAGACAAGGTTTTCTATTCACTTTTATGAAAGAAATTCACCAGCTCACATGGCCTTATGTTCTGTAGATGCCTACTCTTGACTCTATGTGGGCATGTTACAGCAGCACAGAGTTCTCACTCTGCAGTCATCTGTCACAGCACACTCACAGCCAAGAGATTTATGATGCACTTAGTTAAATCCCAGAGTTGAAGGTCAGTTGCATGAATGGCATTGCTCCACAAACAGTGAGTGAATGGCTTTTGTCACCACACACTGCTGCAGCAAGGACATGCCTAGGCCCACAACATGCCACTCTGCACTGTAAGCAGAGCAGAGATCTATCCACGGCAGGCACGTTCACTCCAACTCAAATGCTGGCATTATAGAGCTGCAGACTCCTCCAGACACTGGAGTTTTCCCAAGAAAGCCCATTCCTGTGCTTACATGCAGTTTCCTGAGATCTAAGACATAAAACGGCAAAAGGATCGAGATTAAAAATGCAAAAGACAACAAAACTTGGGTTGAGCTACCTACAAGATATCTTAGCGAAATCTGTCTTCTACACAGCCACAGCTTCCAGATGACCAAAACAAAAACCACTGGGCCAGTAGACTGTGAGCACTGCCATGCTTATACCCCATACAGATGCTCAAGGAGTGCAGGTCTCATTCCTCACAGCAAAATCCCTCTGCTGTCAAATTGTCTAATCCTCAGGGATTTGTCTCAACAAGGTCACTCCAGAAGCTGAGCCTGAGGCACCAGTATGTCATGAAGACTCATGCAGAAATTGTAGATCCTGAAAGACTGTTCCAGATTTCTAANGGTCATTTTTTCCTTGCTGAAAGCCTGATTCTAAACATGTTAAAAAAAGGACCAAATTAAGCAATAAACCTAAAGTTAAATAGAGCTCACAGAAGACATTTTTCCCTACAATTTCACTGATACAAGACAAAAAGATCTGTTAAACTCAGCCAGGCTGCTAGGTACTAGAGAATGGCAAAGTTTTCAGGGATCTTGCTGTTAGCTCAGTTTACAGCCACACAAAATAATTTAGGAGAACTAAAGATGCAGCTCAGTTCCCCCCTGCAAGTTCCAAACAGTTACTATATTCACCATTTGCCTAACTCGTCAAACTGGGCTTAAACAGAAATAATCCTACTTTGGTGCTGATTTTAGCCAGCTGCATGCCATGGTTCCTTGACATCACTGAACATATTCAATAGACAGGAAGGGGAAGACCAGTCACCAATGAACCCATTCCTCCCTTCCCCAGTTTGTAACTAGTCATGCTTATAGTCCCTAGAAAAAGAATAAATTCTTCTAAATAGCCCAGCCTAGAAGAAGATACAGCCCTTTACAGATATTTACAGCTGCCACAAGAACATCAACTTCCAAAATTACACCTCAGCAAGACA
>VYZR01019177.1:15705-27219 GCA_013400675.1 Oxylabes madagascariensis | reverse complement strand
TAAATAAAATTTCTGTAGATCCAACAAATAGGATATTCTTACAGCTGCCTCAGTTTAATTTGGATTAAAGAGTTTTCTTTTTTCCACTGTTTCGTTAAATCATGATCAATCTGGATCTGAATTTCAGTCTCAGAATTTGAGTCTGATAATGAAGTCAGTGGTATAAGGAGATCAAAGATCAAAATTGTGTGCAGTGCTGATCTAAATGATGCTAAAATTTGAGATTCCTGTTTTCAATGACTGACAGCAGACATAGATTCTGTATGGAATTATTGTGTCAAAAGTGGTATGTTTATGCAGTTCTGCATGAGGCTTCCAGCACAACTAGGTCTGGCTGAATCCAGGGTAATGTCAGCCATGTGGCAGTGTAGTTACACTCCTGCCTTTATATTTGGGTATCTTATTTTTATTAAATGTGATTGAAAAATGAAACATTTTCTCAAGGGATTTATTTTACTTTTTCTATTATTTCTTTTTTAGACGTTAAAGTTCTAGAAGTAAGAATTTGAGAGAAAATAAAGGAAAGTTGAGCAGTTATTTGATACGTTGAATGAAGGATGAATGCACAGTTTTTCAGATCTTGTCACATGAGAAAGATTCGAGGTCTTGCAATAACGGCCAGCAGCAAGTGCACAAGAAATTTTGACTTTGTAGGAAAAATCTGTTAAAGTATACAAACTGGTTCACACATGGTACAATATTATTAGCATAACATTTAGAAGTTATTTTTTGTTTGTATTTTGCTTTTTTTTCTAATTATGGGCACTTATTTAGTTAATGAGCAAATGAAGCTGCATACAAAAAATCAGCTTGTTCTAATTTTGCTGATATGGTGCACATTTTACAGCTATGTTTCTTGACTACAGCAAAACTGATACACGTTTTGTAGGAGTCTCTATTTGATTACCAAATCCCAGTTAGGCAGAGTCGGGTCACAAACCTCCAATGGACAAATATGTGTGAGCTTTTCGATCAAATTCTGATGGAAATTAATTTGAGGCTAACATTTTCCTTTGAGATGCTTTCTGTGTGTGCTTGTGCATACAATACAAGATTTTTCATGGTGGAAGTTCTTAAAGCGTATCTTGATTTTAAGGGAATAACTTTTCCCCTGCTGAATAGTAATAGGATTTGATATTATATAGGACAAGACCTTTGAAACTTTGATTATCCCACCAGAGAAAATACTTTCATGTAAACAGGTTAAAGACATAACATTCTTTTTTTTCTGACTTGGAAGACATTTATCTTGTGGCTTTATCCTGCTTCAGATATTTAATTTTAGTACTGTAGCATCAAATGTGAGTGTTATTACTATTGTTTTCTTTGATGTCTCAATAATAGGTGCTTATTGGATTGGGGCAAAACAGAAATAAAGGCACATGCTGATCGAGGGCAAGGCTCTGAGTCCTTAGCATGTGATACTGCTACGAGAAAGGCTCTGCAAATGAGTGAGAAGGCAGCCTCTCTATGAAAAAGTGTGGCACAGAAGATGGCTCTGTGAAACCTGGGAGCAAAGCACTTTATCCTATCTACACATTCCTAGAGGGTGGCATCTCTTTTCTCTCTACAGAGTTCTCCACCAGAACCTAGAGAAGCTATGAAGCTAGATATTTTCTATGTGAAGAGTGGAAGGGGAATGGGGAAAAGACATCCAAGAAACAAGCTACAAGGTTTTTAAGGAAATAATTTTTATTTTTAACTTCAAGGGTGTAAAATCTGGTCTTAGTCTCAAGTGGTTGCATATGGAATAAACACTAGTTTAAGAATTCAGTCAGTTTCTGAAATTGTCCCAAATGTCCCTTTGAAGGCTTAAAATGCTTTTACCATGGCTCAGAGAAGCATCTCTAACAATCAGTAAAATCTTCTTGAAATAAACACAGAGGGCTGTTAATGCTTAGCTCAGGGAATCTACACTTTTAAAGTGATCTGCTGCCCTTGATCTGTGAGGGAAGTTGCACTGATATTAAGGATCATTGAGAAAATTGCAATTCCTGTAAGACTGCTGAGAGGTATTTTAGGTCCTGAATGTTTGGAAATTGAATGATCGCATGATATTCTTATATCACACATATTTTATATTCTTATAAGCAAACTCTAATGATTTTATGTAATGGTAATTCCATGGTGTAAATTCTTATCATTCTTCTTTTGGTATTTTCATGTCAAGTATGGGAGAATTGTGCATTAAAATTGGCATGAAAAACTTACTGAAAATAAGAGTATTGTATCTTAAAAATCATAGTCTATAAACTGGAAGCAAAAAACCAAAAAAGAACTACCCTGAATTTTTGGATTCTCCCAATTTTACTGTTGTTAAGGCTAGCAGCATCAACTGCTTATACTTTTTGTTTCCACCGAAATACACCTATTGAGTTCTTAGAACCCCATTTTTCAGAAATAGTTCTATTTTGTGTATAAAGCAGCTTGAGGGAATAAGTTACAGAGCAAGACTATAAGTCTTCCAGGAGCAGGAACATGTGAAGATAGAACTCATTAAAATCACAGCATGATATGACATATACAAGTCACACAAATAAATAATCTAGAAGTGTGTGGACTTTATGCATGTTTTACTTTACCTTGAAAACCAATGTAGTTTAAGCACCTAGGGACGCCATAGGCATTTGCTCAACTAAAGATGCTGAAAGCACTAAACAAGTACTGGCCTACACGAAACCATTTACATTTGATACGCTGATATAGCCTGTGGCATACAATATTAATAATAGTTCTCATTTTTGCACTCTGTCCAACCTAATCCAGATCATTTGAAACTAAAAACGTTGATCCAAAATGCTTTGCACATGCACATGTCCCATGAACATGGGACTTACTCTGTTTCTTTGTAGTCTCAGGAGATGGAAGTCAACATAGCTTTATATACTTTAAGAATGCTTTTCTGATTGACCCTAGTTCAGGATTTTGTTGAAAATTACTTCCATTTACATGCGCTCTATAGCTTCATAGAGCATATGTTGATACAATGTACTTTCGTTCTGGTCTATTTTTTTCAGAACTGGTTGATTTTTGTATCCTTTCCCTCTTCTTAAAGGCTTTTATCCATTCACTGGCTAAATCCATTCATCCTTGATAATTAACAGAGTGTTCTGCCCTCTCCAGGGGATTATGCTCTCCACCTCTTCATTGCTGGACTGCATTGTACCATTATCTTAACTTGTTCTCTTCATGGCTGCTGGCACCTGTTTTATTTGATGCCCTGAATCTCTCATTATAGGCTTATTAGCATCCATGTCAAGACAATGTGAAAAGTCCTCCTCTTTCAAGACTGATGAATACAAACAAGTAGGGAGTAGAACCCATGAGCAATCTTTATCATTTCACTGCCGCATTAATACCTCTAACTCTAACTGACAGGGTAATTAACCCCCAAATATATCCCATGAAAGTAGCCTGGGCAGCTGCGATCATGCCATGTAAGCAACATAGAATTCATTCTGTGAAATAGGATCAAAATGGTTTCTATGCATTTTGTGTCACCAAAGCAGCTGTCCTGATGATTCACATCCTATTAAATCATATTTAATCTGCTTTGAGCAAGTCATAATCAATTAAAAATAGTTGTCATTTCAGATAACAGTTTTGGAATTTCGAAACTAGAAATAGTTTCCTTTGGACGAAGACTCCTAAGGGCTCTCCTCTATAGTGAATGACCTGTCATTCGCTCACCTCTCACTCCTCAGGTTTGTAAGAGTTCAGAGTCAAGCCTCCATGGGAGACCTCTATAGGAGAAAAAATTTTATTTTTCTACTGCCTCCCAAGTCTTCACTCTTTTTTTCCCCTGGAATTGGCACTTATCTCTAGTTTCCCTGCAGTTGCTACTACATTATTTCCACTCTTCATCCTCTTCCTAGCTCCTATTTTTTTATTAACCACCTCTTATAGTGCTTGGGTTGCCTGCTCTTCTGAGCGTTCCAGCTGCAGGAACAGTGATTTTTCCATTTGTGGACAGTGAAATTGTGAGGGGTCAGATGTATGCATACACTAGACTAGACTAGAATAATTCATCTGGACTAGATCTAAAATGATCATTCAGTGATAGTCCAACTGCCTGTTCCATTCAAGGCTGATCAAAAGCTAAAGCATGATATTAAGGGCATTGTCCAAATGCTTCCTCAACACTGACAGACATGGGGGGACCTCTTCAGGAAGCCTGTTTCCAGGGTTTGACCACTCCAGGTAAAGAAATATTTCCTAATATCAGGTCCATTGGGCCTGATGAGATTAATCCCATAGTAGTGAAGGAGCTAGTAGATGTCACAGAAGGATCCCTCTCATTTATCTACACAGTAGACCTGGGAGGTTGGCGAGGTCCCCACTGACTGGTAGCTAACCAACAGAAGTCCAATTTACAAGTCCTGGCAGCGTCCTGAGTGTACTCACAGGCCTCAGTAGATGGGACTGGCTCCCCACTCCTTGAAAAATGGCAGCTCTGGATGGATGCAAGAAGCCCATGGAAAATGGAGGCAAGGGAAGAGCAGAGCAGAGCTCAGCCCCACTCCAAGCTTGCAATGGGCAAGAGAGCCAGAGACAGCCAGGGCACGAGTGGTGCCTTGGAGGTGTGAGGGCAGCAGGCAAGAACGGAGCCACAGGGGCCCAGAGGAGCCCTGACAAGGGCCTGTGCCCAGTGCTACAGGAGGACGAGGAGCAAGCCCCAGGTCACCCTTGGGGCCCACCCTGGGAGTCTGGAAAGCTTCCTTTCCTTAGATGAGGGTCATGAGAGATACCTTCAAGGAGCAAGAGCACCTGGCACCTGGCCAAAATGGCCCAAACGAGCCCTGGCAAGAGGTTGTGTTCAGTGTGGCAGAGGAAAGTAAAAAAAAACCCAGGGACACTTGCGCCCACTGTGGGGTAAAAAAAAAAAGGCTTCCTCCCCACATATGCAGGGCATGAAGGCCATCTTCATATGTAGCATGAGCAACAGAGACTGCCAAAGAGACCAAAAATGTACAAGGGGATAAGACGACCCCTCAGGAGTGGTCATGCTCAATGCTTCAGAGGCATGTAAAACTGCCTCAAGGAAAATTCCTCCCTGACCCCAGCAGCTATTCTCAGAGCATGTGAGAAAGACCTGTCTACTCCTCCCACAGGCTGGCCCTGCCTTCCAGAAGATGCTCAAGCCCCGTTCCGCCCTACATGCAGTTATCTCAGGGGCTTCTGAGACTGGCCACATGCCATCAGTCTGTTGAACTTCAGGGGCACAAATTTTTGTGTGCCTGGCAGGGTACCAGTGGGTATTCTAAAGCACTGGGGTCCTGCCAATATCTGTGCACCTCATTTCTTACGGCTGCTGCTCCTGGCTTCACAGGGGTTGAAGACAATGCTCTGCAGTATTCCTCAAGTGTTCTTCCAGAAGGCATTTCCTTGGTCTTACCCCTTGGTTTGGTGTTCCTTCTCATCTTCTGCAAAGCGGGCATCTGTTCCCTGAAGTCTGAAGCAGGATTTCCATCTATCCAATGGGCTTTGAGCATGGCCCTAGTAGGAGCTGGCCTTGCAGCAGAGAACCTTCAGCAACCACATCCAGCCTCCCTCAGCTCCCACCAAGTAATTACAATAGCTCCTTAAGGACTTTCTCTCAGATGTCTTTGAGCTGACTCTGTGAGTGGGACATAGGAGTCCCCATGCACAGCTCCACTCACTGCAGCCATGCCCACCACACCTCTGTCCAGCATCCTTCATGGAATCATGGAACCCTAGAATAGTTAAGGTTGGAAAAGGCCTTTAAGACTATCAAGTCTAGCCATCAATCCAGCACCACCACAATGTTCCTCATTAAACCATGTGCTCATGTGTCATATCCACATGTTTTTTTAACACTTCCAGGGGTGGCGACATCTCTCTTCTTTTGGGCAGTCTGTTTCAGTGTTTTAAAACCCTTTCAGAGCAAAAAAGTTTCCTTACATCTAATCTAAACCTCCCCTGGTGCAACTTGAAGTGATTTTCTCTCATCCTGTTACTTGTTAACTGTAAAAAGAGATTGACCCTCACCTGTCTATAACCTCCTTTCAGGCCATTGTAGAGAGGGATAAAGTCCCTCTGAGCCTCCTTTTCTCCAGGCTAAGCAACCCCAGCTCCCTCAGCTGCTCTGTGTAATATGTGCTCCAAACCCCTCACCAGCTTTTTTGACCTTCTCTGGACTTGCTCCAGTGCCTCAATCTTTCTTGTAGTGAGAGGCTCAAAACTGAACACAATATTAGGCCTTAAGAGGAAGGCCTTTGGAGTGCTGGCCCTGAGGCTGTCCCTGTGTTCATGAGTCTGTCCCTGCCCTTGGTGGCTATATACTCGACACAGCTTCCAGGTACTCAAGACATGTCCTCCTCTGCTTGGCTTCTAAGGATCAACCTTGTGCTGTTACTCCTCTCTCAGGCCATGGGATAATCCAACTCCACAGCCCAGAGACCACTCCTATCAGCCGCCCCTTTCTGTGCCAGAGCTAATGTCTTTGAAGTCTCACAATGAGGAAGACCAGGGACTTGATCGGTCTGGTTACAAACCCTTTTCTTGGGGCATACGGGGGCTGATTTCAGCAACTGTGGGCCAGAGGAAAGCCAAAGTGTAGCCAGAGCTGTAGGCTGAGATGGACAGTGCCATAAGATGACCAGGGAAACAGATGCTTTGAAAAAACAAGTGAACAGAGGTGACACTGATGTGATGAAAAGGTTGGTCATTTTTAGTTCTAGAACATTTGGATCTCTGCCCGAAGCAGTCAGGCAAACATGACTTTAAAACTGTGAAAATGGCTCATTGTTGCTATTGTAGTCACATCCACTTGCCTCACTGAAACCAAAATGTGCAACTCCTCTGTTAACTGTAGAAGGGCATCTCACCACCACCCCTCCCCACCCCCCAAGAGCTTATCTTTTGCTTGTTAGCTGCTGAAATAACTCAGGGCATCTCATCTCTCACGTGAGCTTCACATGAGCTTGCTATCTGGTGAAATAACTCTATCAGGATAGCTTGTCTTATAGTGAGTTATTTTGGCACCATGGGAGTAATGCTTTCATCTCGCTGTGGAAGTGAGATGTGGAGAGATAAGCTGAAATTTTTGACTGACAGACACTTCACTTTACAAATTATAAACGTTACGCCAAACTTTCACAAAGCAGAAGTCTTCTGCACATTCCCTGGAAATGTGTGGAGCTTTCTCCCCAAAGTTGGAATGCCTACTTCGTGGTTACTGTCTTTAGGGTTCATTGAAAGGATTCTGTGTACACTATTGTCAATTTGGTGGTAAGTTATATTGAGTCCTAATCTATACTATTTCTTTGCTAGCTTTAATATAGGTACCTTAATGTCATGCACTGTTTTATGTGATCTACTAGCAGTTATTTTGTTTTATAATGTGTATAAGTAACTCTGTTTAAGGCCTTTTGTCTGTTATCTCCTGTTTATTCAATAAATAAGTCATTTTATAATAGACCTAGTCTGCCATCCTTAGAACTTGTGGGCTGAGGCCATTTTTGATGCGGGCTACCTAAATTTAAGCTGCTGCCAAAAATCTGAGACTAAGGCAGGGCTTGTCTGAAGCTCCCATTTGATCGATAACAAACATATCCATTGACTGGGTTTATATAGGATACAAGGCACACTTCAGTAATGGTGTAAAACTTTTAGACCTCATTTCTCATGATGCCTAAAGATTTTTAGCTTTTTCATATATTTGTTGCTTTCTAGATTTTTAATATATAGTTGTATACTTTCTGGTGTTTTTCCTGCCCTCACTCACATTTTAGAACAATAAGCTAACCCTTTTTAACACATTATTGAAATTCTGTTTAGTTTTATTTTCAAGAAGAGAATTTCTGACACAGACATCTTGGTTTTTACCAGAATTTGAGAGACACAACAAGATACAAGGCAAAGAACCCCCTGGACCAACTCCAAGGGGCAGAGCCAAGAATGGGTTACTGGAGCAACTGATCTCCTATTGGATGTACCTCCTAGCTGTACTAATTAATTAATCTTATAAAAATTGTAAAAATCCTGTATCACATGTGTAGCCATATTTTTGCACCTGAAAGCTTTTATTAAAGAATTGCTTTTTATCTTACCACTCTCAATATTTTTTGGAAAGTTTTGGTTTTTTGATTCTAGACAACACTCACTTTATCTCTCTTTCTGAGAGATATTTGCCTACACCTATGGATGGAAAGATGTTCTTACCTAAAGCCCTATCAAGTCTCCTTTTTCTTTAAAATTTAGTAGTTGGAGTACTAAAAGATTAAGAGAGGTACTATTATTGTAATTTTGTACATTGGTGCCAAAATTGGTGTGTACCTTCAGACTGTGTGAATAAGGGCATTAACACCAAAGACAGTCTTTTAGTTGTGGTGATGCCAGAGATGAAAGAGAGAGTTTTTGTTCCCTCTGCATGAACTTTGCAAGGATGTAAAGAGCATGTGTGGTTTCACCACCATTCCTCACCAATGCATCAAGGGACACTTGCTAGTGCACTGTTTATGGTGAGGTTGTCTTTTTAGAAAGAGGTCACAAATGTTTTTGTTTCCTTTACCATATTTTTCCTTGGACTTCAATAACTCTTTTCCTCCTTTGGTCTTCATTCTTGATCCCTTTCTTGAGGATAGTGACAAACCTATCTGCCTTTGTATTGCTCCTTCCAGTCATCATTTTTCTTCTGTAGGTACTCCATGCCCATAAATCAACTGCTTAATGTTTGTCTGCATTCGTTCCAGGTGGAATTTGTCTTTTTAGAACTTGAGGAATGAGAAATATCCATAGTGGTACAGGTGAGTTCTTACCAGGGCTTTACACAATGGTTGCTTTTCTTGCATGACACACAGGAATACTTTTTCCTGTATCCCATTCATGGCTTATTGTCACCCTGTGATCTACTCATGCCCCCAGGAGCATTTACCTCCCCCGGGGTTTTCAGACTGGAGCAGAAATTTGTGTCACTCCACCTGACATGGAGGGACCTATTTCTATCCTGCAGTTCCTCGTGCAAGGAGCGTTTATAGATGTAAGGGATATCTCTTATGTCAGAGCTTTGGCTGGTGGGAAAGATGGGCGCTGTAGAGCTATACCGTGAGATAGAGCTTTTCTTCCTCATGGGTGCCATGAAATCCAGAATATGATATGGACAAGGAAACCTAAATTCTTGAACAATCATTTTTTGCAATCTAAATTCAAAAGACCTGACCATGAATTTCCCTATTTCCTACACTTTCCTACACCCCTGTGTAAGGTGGAGCCTGAGAGATGTGCCAAGGGGGCTCCAACCATGAGTAACCTGCTGGAGTCCAGCTCCATGCTGCTCCATGGAGTCCAGATCCAGCCTCCACCAGCCAGCTGAGCCATGGATGAGGTGTGTGGGTGGTCTCTGAGTATGGGGCTGGTGGTGTCAGTCTGCCTCCTTTCAGAACTGGTGTCTGCCTCCTAAAAGAAGAAATATCCATGGCTGGCGTGATGGCAACTGAGCTTCCATTGGGAAGTTTCATGGGAGAAAGTGCCCAACCAGTTCAGGCACTACAAGAGACCAAACCTTGGTGGGTCAGTGTGATGCAGTTCATGTCCCTGCTGCCCGTGGGGAAACACTTCACTCTCCCAGGAGCATGTATTAAGCTTGCTGATGAACTTTTAAATGAATTCTGCAGCTATATAGTGAAAAGGAAGTTTGTTGCTGACAAGCAACAATTGGATAAGGAGGTGGCTGGATAGGTGGGAATCCAACATTAGAAGGCAGCTGCTTCTCTTTAGGGGCCCTACATGCCTGGAGGAGAGATGCCAAGAAGGACTGAAGAGTTTGCTTTTTATATGCCCACGTGAAACCACCTGTGATTGTCAGTGTGGTGAAATGATTAATGATATCATTCAGATATAAAGAAACTTATTTTTCTTTCTAATTATTAGATGAAAATATTGAAAACAGTCTTCTAGTATATACGTGGTTATGAGTTTGCAAAACTGGTGCAATGAGTGCAGAAAGTTGCCAGAACATATCTGTTCATTTGAAGAATCTTTAAATATAGCTGCAGAGAGCTGCTATCCTGGGTGGACCATTCAGACCTAGGTCACAGCTTGTCTCCAGTACTGACTCCTGGATGGACCTGGGACCCATAATACAGCCCTGTCTACAGGCCTGTTTCCAGCTGTATCTCTTGCTAGTCTCCCTGGCTGGCCCCTGGACCTGGCTCACTCACTCTATGTATCAGAGGGTCTTTTTGGAACAGGCCGCTAGCTGCTGGCTCTGCCTGTCTGGACCAGGGCCTGTGGAATGGTGCCCTGTCGATGAGGGCATGGCCAGGGTCAGCAGCAGCTCCTTGGCTTGCCTGCCTTCAATGAGCAACAGGCACTTGCTGCGCCCTGACAGTCTTCTTGCATAACTTCATCCTCAAACGTTTTGCAGTTGAGGCACCTGCTAAGCCAAAGGGTGTCAAAGTGTTCATCAACCCATCTGCTGATTGCCCTCCATGAATCTATCCTGCCTCACCGTGTAAGTTTCTGGTTAACATATGGCCAAACTGTAGACCACAAACTGATCCTCAGCAGGTGTCTGAGCATAAAAGTCTGGCAAAGAGTCATAAACATCTTAAAGGAAAAATTACTAGCAAAACTTAAATATAGTTTTTTCTATTAACTGCATTTATAATAAATGTCATCACTTATTGACTTTCCCCTGTGAATAAGCAAATAGCACAGTTTACTGATAAATGAAGCAAACTCAAGAACAATTAGTACATGGCAGCTCTTTTAGTTGCTCAAACCTATCCCATATTTTCTCCTGACCCCATGTAATATACAGCAGGAACTGACTTTGAGAAGATCAAACATTTCTCACTGAGACATGTCCTAATGTAATCCCAGGAAGTACATCTCTGTATATAATGTACCTTTATTTGATACAGGAAATATTCAAACATCATCTACAATGCTTGGAGCAAGAGAAGCACAGGTATATGGGTACATAATTTTACTTGAGATTTTTTATTTTTTCTATGGGAGAGAGGCATCTACTTAGGAGCTGGGGTGTAGAAAAAAATGTGTGCTTTCACTGGCACTACACACCCCTTCTGTCACATCCACCTCCACTCATTTTTTTGGCTCTGATGGTGCTGTCACTTCATTGTGTTGTGTTGAAGTGGAATTAGGAAGACTATGGAAGATGGGCAATTTACAGCTCAAGAAAATGAAAGCAAATATACCAGTGAACAAGAAGTTCATCATCATCACGCACACTGTGAAACCATCTGCTTTCCCCTGTTGGTGTGTGTGCTGGTTTAAAACCAAGCAGGAAAATTAAACCCACTCAAGCTGCCCCCTTTTCCCCATCCCATTCCAACAGTGGAGAAAACACTAAGAGACATTTTAAGATGAAATCACAATTTACTGAAAAATCGCAATAACCACAACAGTGTTGATAAAAGAGTGTACTCAGCTGGGCTGCGCTCTGTGCTGCTCTCTCCCTTTTCTTTTTCTTGGAGCGGCTTCTCAGGCTTGCTTGGTGCTGTCTTTCAGCATCAAACCACAAAACCC